>KV908576.1:170000-180000 GCA_002005505.1 Botryococcus braunii | reverse complement strand
TGGAACGGGGAGGGGGGGGGAGAGAGAGAGAGAGAGAGAGAGAGAGAGAGAGAGAGAGAGAGAGAGAGAGAGAGAGAGAGAGAGAGAGAGAGAGAGAGAGAGACAGAGAGAGAGAGAGAGAGGGGGGGGGGCGGGAACTGGAGCGAGAGACTGAGGGAACGAGTGACCCTCACCCTCTCTCGGAGGGAGAGGGGAAGAGAGCCCAACACATTGTCAACCTCTGTCAAATTCACATCTAATCATGCTCAGTGGGCTGCAAAGAAACAGCTTCCTTATTACGATCATGGATAAAAAAGAAGTCGGAGCACGAGTCACCCCCTAACCCCAAATGTTCCTTTTTCCTTCTTCTGCCTGTTTTGTTGAGTCGCTCATGTCGCACAAATATCATTTACATGCATGTACATGTACATGCATGTCTAATGCATTGAGAATGGGAGCCCGGTTGACAGTGCGGTTGTTGGACATTTTTACAGATTGTTGCAAGGCACTTATTTGAGACCACAGAGCCTCCAAAACATTACACTACTGCATGAAGAGATTGCAAGGAATTGCTAAAGGAAAGCTCTTGAACTGTAAGTGTTAACCCTGTCTTGGTACATATCACGCTTGAGTTTGAATTGATGAGCAGTACTGTTTGAGTTCATCAACTGTTTGGGGGGCGCATAGCCGCCTGGCTGGCCTGGGCGGGATTTGGGATGGCCATGCTAGGGACAACGCCCCCAGCGCTTGCTGCCCCAAGCAGGCGCTGAAAGGTTTTCTGAGGCTGCTCTGGGCTGCACAGTGGTTGGGGCATTATGCAGTACAGTACCCCACAGAAACCACATCCACATGTACTGCCACATCCTACAGTCATAGCCTGAAGAAGCTCCTAATGTGTATGTACGTCTGCATGTATCTGACAAATAACTTGCAAGACAAGCAACCCTTCCAAGGGAATCATAAGACTGATCCCATTTTGTTCAGGTCCTTTGATTGCACTACACCTGACAGTTGAGGGTTAAAATGACTAGTTTATCTACATGCCATGAGTCTGGCCCAACTAGACAAGTCGCTGCAGGAATAACTTCCCACTTTGTCTCAACACGTCATGCCTACGCACTTTAGCTGCCTTTTCCAACCAGGCACACGTCTGGTAATATCTTTCAAAGCGGTTAAGGTTACTTGTTGTTGCGACTCTCTTCTACCAGCACCACGGCTGCAGTGTCTCTGCATGTATGCAACCAGTGCTGTACATGCATTGCCTCAGGATTCACCACCTTCATCTTTGAACACCATGAACTTTGCATCTACAGAGAAGCACCCCTTGAATGACACCTCTGGAGGTTGTTTTCTTGTGCAGGACTCTAGAAAAGTTGTAACAGGGTGCCTCACTGATCACAATTGCCTGAGCTTAGCAAGCCCGAGCACAAGACCCGAAGTCTGTCAAACTCGACCGTGGGAATGGTAGTGTCTCTGAGTTTACCAAGGGCATTAAAGCTCACAGTGCCACTCTGTAATGCTGTACGCTACAGGAGCCAAGGCTCTAGTAGGCCTCCTCCTCCTCACCCTCACCCTCTGCAGATTCTGCACCGACCTCCTCATAATCCTTCTCAAGAGCAGCCAAGTCCTCGCGGGCCTCGCTGAACTCTCCCTCCTCCATTCCCTCACCGACGTACCAGTGGACAAACGCGCGCTTGGCGTACATGAGGTCGAACTTGTGGTCCAAACGAGAGAAGACCTGATACCCCCACTCTTTTGTCAGTGGAGGTCTGCTTCCTAGGTTCAGACGTGTATCTCTTTATTGCCTGGGGCACCACGATTTCAGCGGATGCTTGGATGAAAAGTGGACAACATCAACTGCGCAAACAGTATGCTAGTGTACAGAAGCATCCCATCGGGAATGGATTAAGAAATAGGGACACCACGAAGGTACACTATTAATGAAGAGGAGAGAACCCAAACAAAATTACGAAGAGGGGGAAGGGCGCGTGGAGGTGGGGGAAAGAGGGCAGGGGAGGGAATAGACGGGTAGGGGGAAGGAGAGGGTATTCGAGTGGATACTGCCGCAGCACGGAAGCCAACCCCGTAACTCTGCACGGCACCCTTAATGTAGGTTACATGCCAGGGAGAAATGCTCTTAATGGTTGTTATCAGAATGTTAGTAAGCTCGAGTCAACTATCCAATCTGGTCAAGAACTCTGTGCATGGGAGCAACTTTGACATACATCAAATGAAAGTACACGTGACATTCGCTGAATGGGCAAATGGTAAAGACCCAGCAAAAGCTTTAAAGGAAGGAGGAAGAAAGAAGAAATGTTATGCCACCATAATGTGCTACAGGGTACAGTAGATCTAGCCCAAACTCTAGCACAAACTCACTATTCTGAAACAGCTCCTTACAGTTACCACACACATGCTGGCGTGCATGTCCCGTCAAGGGCTATTGAAAGAAGTGGATGTGAGGCTTACCTCAGCGATGGCAGTGGAATTGGAGATCATGCACACAGCACGCTGGACCTTGGCCAGGTCACCACCTGGCACGACAGTTGGAGGCTGGTAGTTAAGCCCGCACTTAAAGCCAGTAGGGCACCAATCCACGAACTGAATGGTACGCTTTGTCTTGATGGTGGCTACTGCGGCATTCACATCCTGCAATGGGCAAATTCTCGCCTCATACGATATGCTTTGTTCATGGTATCGTACATAAAACAGCAACGGCAGATTAAACAGCAATTCAACCTGCTGTACATGCTAAGATATAATAGACCCAGGCAAATTAGCACATGTGCCCCATCTGTGTGTGCATATGTGTTTTGATGTTGCGAAAGGGGGGGGGGGGGGGCACTGCCATTTAGCACAATCAGGGGTTTTAAGCTATTAGCGTCACACGGTAACGTATTTTTGCGCTTGTGACACTTAAAAGACCAAGTATGGATGGAGTCATGTTTTGAGTTGTAAGGTGGGAAGCCGGCATACCTTGGGGACAACATCTCCACGGAACATGAGGCAGCAAGCCATGTACTTGCCATGGCGAGGGTCGCACTTTGCCATCATGGAGGCCGGCTCAAACGCTGTGTTTGTGATCTCGGCCACACTCAGTTGCTCATGGTATGCCTTCTCAGCGCTGATGACTGGGGCATAGGATGACAGCATGAAGTGAATACGGGGATAAGGCACCAAGTTAGTCTGCAATGGAACACAGGCCCCCTTAGACACTGTAAAAGAGGGTGAGCATGCCTTGCCCAAGCATGAATTGTGTAAGGATGCTTGGGATCAAGTAGGTTCCAGTGATCTGGTCTTAACATAACAATTGCTGCATGTTTTCCAGAAATGCAAAAAGTGTGCAATATAGAACTGGGTTTACAGAGATTCCAGGTGCTACAGGCTGTCAGGGGTGGCGTCTAAAAGAGTCTGTCACCTGGGCAAAGGTGTACAGAACATGCTTCGTCTTCCAACAAGTCAACAGGGGGCCTCACTTGGAACTCCGTGATATCCACGTTCAGTGCTCCATCAAAACGGAGAGACGCCGTCAGAGATGAGATAACCTGGGCAATCAGCCTGTCCAAGTACCCAACCTTGCATTAGTCAACCTTCCCTCAACACTGGTTTGGCAGACGTGCAATTGAAGACACAAAGCTCGTCGGCTGATGTGGTCACGCATTACGGGTGGGCCCTGGAGAATAGCTGTGAAGGGCCCTAGGACATAATTTGGGGCAGTTTAAAGAATGGCAGGAGTATGCGACCTGTTCAGGTTGGTGTAGGTAGGCCTTTCAATATCGAGAGACCGGCGGCAGATGTCATAAACAGCTTCGTTGTCCAACATAACAGCGACATCGGTGTGCTCCAGCAGAGAGTGGGTTGAGAGGACAGAGTTGTAAGGTTCAACGACAGCAGTAGACACCTGCATCCCAAGAATCACCATTATTGGCATTCATGAACTCTGTGAGGTTGCCCGGCAATGCAAATTTGTCTGTCTGTGCTGTTCTAAGGCCTTGGTTATGCTGGGTGGTGGGAAGGACGATCGAGTATGTACGAGGGCAACGGGGCGTATTTTCGAACATAGGATTTCCTCGACGTGTGCCTGGTCATGTGCACTTCACTTTTACTAATGAGGTTGAGGGGGGATCAAGCACTGAGGGTACGTCTCAGTGTTGTGACAAAGACTGTAACCAGTAAGAGGCTTTGCATGGAGGGGAAGGAGAAGAGGGAGGGACATCAGTGCATGGGCAAGGGCTTTTCCAATAGGTGTGGGCGACGACTAGGTGTTTGCAGTCTGACGCATGAACGCTCAGAAAGGGCCACATAATTTTTAAACCCACAGAAAATATATTCACCCCGGTACAAAGCATATATGGTATCAAGATTAACATTTAACTGCATGAGCAGATGCATGGCACATCTCTAAATGCACTCTGCATTGCTTATATCTGCGATACAAAACACACCACACACCACACACACACACACACACACACACACACACACACACACACACACACACACACAAACTCACACAATAACAGCATCAGAGGTACAAGGGTTTGAAACCCTTTTTATTTCTTGTTGTAAGATGCGAAGTCTGACCTGAGGAGAAGGATAGATGGTGAATCCCAGTTTGGACTTCTTGCCATAGTCCACAGACAGTCGCTCTAAGAGCAAGGAGCCCAGGCCAGATCCTGTGCCTCCTCCAACGGCATTGAACACCAAGAAACCCTGCAAACCACAAGTATCCATTAAGACAAAGCAGCTGTGCTCCATGACAACCAGTTTCAATGACCTTCATGGACAGAAAGTTGTATGCCCACACCAGGAGCCCTCTCCTGCTCCAGTTATTAAGGTGAAGTACGAGGTTGCATGTCGAACATGGCCAAATAAACCAGACTTCTGCAGAACACAGAAGCCGAAAGTAGGTTCCACAATACAGGGAGGGGAAACTTTATGATTAGCAAAAAAGGTTATTGTAGGTTACGAACTAGCACCTGAAGGCCAGTGCAGTTGTCTGCTAGCTTGCGAATCCTATCCAAAGCCAGATCCACAATCTCTTTTCCGATTGTATAGTGGCCCCGAGCGAAGTTGTTGGCTGCGTCCTCCTTCCCGCTGATGAGCTGTTCAGGATGGAACAGCTGGCGATAGACTCCAGTCCGAACTTCATCAACAACAGTTGGCTGTCCAGCAAGATACAATTTAGTTCCAAGGAATGGGATGTGTTTCCAAATATTGACAACTCGCTCAGAAGTTGGTACTGTATGTGACAGGTACACTTCTTCCCAACACAACTTCATGTGCCAAAGAAAGACAGGTGAACATGGATACAGAGACAAGACTTTCTCTTGAAAGAACTGCCCCTCATGTGATGATTCGCGACGTTACGTTCAAAAGTGGCGGCAATCCTGAGTAAGAACGTTATAGACGACCAAGGGAATCACCTCTAAGTCCAGGAAAATACAGCGTGGCACATGCTTCCCGGCCCCAGTTTCGCTGAAGAACGTGTTGAAGGCTGTCCCAAAACAACAAGTTAACAAGATGACCGGCAACGGCACGAGTAACAATCAAATCAGTCTCCGCCAGACACACGACTCGGCACAGAAACGTAACTTACCATCGTCACCACCTCCAACAGTCTTGTCAGATGGCATTTGTCCATCGGGTTGGATGCCTGGGACACCACAGCTCGAGGTCAGTACTGTCCCACTTAACAATGCATAGAGGCTGTAGTCAGCGAGCACATTTACGATAACAAGGGTCATAATGGTTAAAAACTGGCAGTGTTCGTTGTTCTTACCGTGCTCAAGGCAGTAAAGCTCCCAGCAGGCATTTCCGACTTGAATACCTGCAGCAAACGACACCAACTTAACAGAAAAACACCGATTCCGGGTCCAGAAGAAATATGAAACTGAAGACGTTATTGGCAAGGCCAGTTTTTTGAGAGCCCATGAGTTATAACGGGGTGCACGCACCGGCCTGACCGATGTGAATGGAGATAACCTGCAACGCCACCCCCCGACAGTCACACCACCTGTAAGATTCTTTTCAACCACTTACAACAAAAACAAATGAGCAGGCATGAGAGTTGAATGGATTAAAGAAGGTTTCTAACCTCACGCATCTTGTGTCACTTCAACGCTTCAGAAGTTCTTTAGATTTTAGAAGGTTTGAAAGCTCGTGCAGTGAGCAACAAACAGCAATGCAAACAGGCTGCAAGGGTAGCTCCGAGCGAGGACGTGCTTCCTTGACAGACTGGTTTGAGGAGGTATCCCGCCTAGCACTTCAAGAGTTTCCGAGGTAAATAAACCGCACGTAACTGCCTGTCACTGATACGACCGTTGACCGTACTGCCCGATTCGTGTCCCGCCTGCGGCACATGAGTCACGTGACGTGACCTGGCTGACTGTAAATTTTCACTTTTACCTCCAAAAGCCTAGACATATGTCTGAAACAAGCACGGATCAATGGCTTGACGAGCGAGCGAGAGAGAGAGAGAGAGAGAGAGAGAGAGAGAGAGAGAGAGAGAGAGAGAGAGAGAGAGAGAGAGAGAGAGAGAGAGAGAGAGTGTGTGTGTGTGTGTAAGTGTGTGTGTGTGTGTGTGTGTGTGTGTGTGTGTCTGTGTGTGTGTGTGTGTGTGTGTGTGTGTGTGTGTGTGTGTGTGTGTGTGTGTGTGTGTGTGTGTGTGTTGAGTTCCAGGAAGAGTCTCAGGTCTGGCACCCCATGTGTCGAGCCCCCTCCCCCCCCCCCCCCAAGGACCCTCAAAGCAAACACGCCTACAACAACCTCATTGGCACTCCCTTGGTCACCTGTATATGTACCCATGGTTCCATGGCATACGCACCCCTAACCGTCCTTCAGGTCCCCGGAGATCTGGATTCTAGGATACATTTACATTGAGTTTAAAGTCTTAGATGGTCTTTAAGTTGTCCTCCCCTCAGATTGGCAGCCTGATAATCGCAAAACAGCATTTTTCATGTCCGAGCCCAGCCAGGATTGTAGGCCCGTGATTTACGTGCGAGGGAGGCTGGCCGCGAACCTGATATCGGTGTTGCCGGCTGGTCTTCTCTCTCTGCCGCCACTTTCCAGCATTACATGCCTGGCAGGGCTGCCACGTGTGGTGCTCAAGATCGCCAGACCTTCTATGCCCTCTTGCTGGTGCAACAACAGCCCCTGCCGTGGGCTGGCTCGGCCGTGCCTTCTAGGCATGTTCTTTAAAAAAAAAAAAAAAAAAAAAAAAAAAAAAAAAAAAAAAAACTAGCATTTGGATGCTCATGGCCTTGATGACGCGCCTCCACGGGCTTCTGAACCAAGCCACCATTGCCCAGGAAGCTGTTGAGGGGTTCTGTGTTCATTATTTACAACTGCTGCTGCAGTGCACGTGGGCTGTCAGTTCGCTGCTTTGCCGTGGTGATATTCGGGCCCCATGTATCTTGGGGTTGAGGGCTGTTCTTGCTACGGCTGGTCCCTTTTAAGGGAAAATGACATATATCTTTTGCGTTGATGCCAGTGAAGAACCAGATTACGGCTGTACAGCAAATGGAGGCTGATGAAGAAGTTCAGCCCCAGCACCAGCTGCACTTTGAACTCCTTTCCTTCAGGCACAACATTACATGTGTCCAGCCACTAGCGGCTGATGCGATGGAGGAGTCTCTCCATATGGAAAGAAGAGAAGTTACTGTTTTTTTTAAAGTGTGAAGTGATTGAATGAAGTGGGTGTCTGTCTCGGTACCTGCGGGACTGCCACTGGACAGTCACCCCGCACCCTTGAAGGGTCATCAGTACCTTTTGGCTTTACACGAATGGATCCAACGAACGGGCAAAACAGGTGAAGTTGCACCTAATCCGCTTAAGTCGTCCCCCTTTCATCAGGTTAGACTGATTGCAAAGGACTTTCCTTGCCTTACTTTTGCCCGTCTTCAGGGCATGCTCTAGCCGTGATCGTGCCGGAGAGTTCGCTTTCTAACTATAGACAGCTACAGCTTCATCATCGCTGCTGATGGCGTGGCGATCTGCTCTATCAAAAAATTTGCAAGAATTGCGGTATGCACTCTTCAGTCGGTTTTAGCAGTTGTCCTTGCTCGTAGCTGCCGATGGCTTACAAAAACAGCGTTCGGGTCCTGCAGGATTCTGCTCTGTCAGACATCTCCTGCTAGCCAAGGAGCCAGGTGTGGCTAGATATTGGCATTTGTGGGTGCAATGCATGTTAATAACCTTATCCCTGACCAGAGTTAATGCACAGGGATTTTGTACTTGGTTCATACCAAGAGCTGAAGAAGGCGAATCCAAACTTTCCGATCCTCGTACGAGAAGCAACAGGAACCCAGGCCCGCTTGATTGCCAGATATGGTAAGGCTGAACACAAACGACATAGGGTGTGGCCCTCTTTCCATATCTGTGGCAGATAAGGTACGACTGGTCCCACATGACATGCATGCTGTTGAATTTTCTGATCATTAACCTCGAATCTGCACTCGCAGATTTTGGAGTGGAAAAGCTCATTGTGGTGGATGGCTTGGATAAAGCTGCCATTTCTAAGAAGCTAGAGCAACTTGTTGCAGAAGGTGAAAAGATGCCAAGGTGAGGTTGCTAACCAAATCATTATGCGGAAGAAGAACTTGAGGCTGGTCAAGCTTACACTTCACAGATTGCATGGGAAACTCCATTGTGGTATTCTCTGGGCAATGTGATAAAGAAACATATTTCAAATCAGATGGCCTTAGTGAAATAAAGGTGATGTGTGCAGATCAGGGGAGAGTGAGGGAGCATTGTGACGACCTTGTCAAGGCCAATCAGTTTTGAGCAGCCGCTGGCATCATGCTATTCGGGGGATATCCTTTGATCCGTGGCCTTTTCAGGCACCATTTTTTTGAGCCTCAAGCCCCAGGAGCCCATTTCCCTCATTCTCTCCAAGTTGTCACCACACAGATGGCTTGCACTGTCCGGGGTGGGCTTCAGTATTTTCAATCCAGCAAGCTGGCAAGAGAGATTTGAGCTATCTGTTGAGTAACGATTAGAATGAACAATGCCATTTTTGTCTAACATGCGGAAGGGAGTGTTCCACACACGCCTGTGCAGCTTGGCAAGGGTAAGATCAAACACATGATGGGTAGGAGAAGGGGCAGGGAAGGAAAAGGGGAGAGGGAGGGAGGAAAGGGGGGGAGGGGGGAACACCCGCCCCCCACAGTGAGAGAGGGGGTGGGAGGAGAGTGGGGAGAGGGAGAGAGAGGGAGGGAGGGGTGGGTCTCGGGGAAGAGACAAATGAGGTGACGATTGCAATGTAATCCTAGCGGTCGGGTGAGCTGACAACAGCGGACGGAAGGGTGTTATGAAGAGGACAACGATTTGCAAAGCTGATGAATTACTTTCAATTGCTGCAGAGATTCAGGACTAAGAGTTGGGCACACGGCAGTAATGCGAGCAATTTACTTCCGTGAATTTTTCTCCGCAAACACCCCCAAGTGACAGCCTGTCAGTGAGCTGTCAATTTGGTGACGAATGAAGATGTGTTGTAGTTGTGATCGTTGATGTGATGCTGCAGCCATTGCATGACAAAAAGCTAGTGTGCGTTGCGTAGGGGAGACCGATGACAACGTACCCTCAGAGAGGTACCCTGTGGTAAAACCATACAGTCATGCCTGTTGCATCTGCGGTGCGAGTGTGTGCATGGTACATAGCTACCAGTGTCTAGGTGTAATGGCTCATCTAGCAGATGGTGATGCATAGCTTCAGACGTCGGGAAGGGCTTCAGAATTTGACCAAAGCAGCGGGGGTTGATTCAGGGATTGCACAAGTCAGTTATTGACCCCTTACTGTGCATAGACTGTAACCCCTTGGCCCTAAGAGCATGCTGTCTGATGCTGCGGATATATGGCAATGACCTACAGGCCCCCTTCCCCCGGCCTTCTAACATACTTTTTCAATGTCATCGCTTGATGGAATCTTTTACGTTCTGATACGTGAGTACGTTTGACTTTGACATTATTATTCCCTGAGTCTTCGGGCCGGACACGATTCATAGGAAGCACAAGAGGACACG
>KV908576.1:155000-162500 GCA_002005505.1 Botryococcus braunii | reverse complement strand
CTGACCCACAAGGAGGCACATGGGGCCTCAAGCCCCTCGCAACACTTTGCCAACATCGAGTCAGATTGAGCGTGCATGCCCCTCATGCGCATGTGCCCATGTATAGCAAGGTGGGCCCGTCACGCCCCTGTCAAGCGGGTGCCCACATGCACTCGCATCGTGTTCTCACCTGAAAATCTAAAAGGAGGATGAGGGAAATGCAATGCCCTTACCCGATTCGCAAAGTCTGGAAGGGCAGGAAGAAAAGGCCCGCCAGAGTGATGCCTTTTCTGACTTTCACGCTGTCCTCCTGCATAACACCCAAAACACTCAAAGAGATAGAGGGGAGGGGGGAAGGGGGGGAAAAGGAAACAAGGCAGAAAGAGAGACAGAGAGAGAGGGGGGGGGTAGAGAGAGGGGGGAGAGAGGGGGGACAGAGACAGGGAGGGAGGGAGAGAGCGGGGGAGGCGGGAGAGAGACGAAGGGAAAGGGAGCAGGGAGAGGGAGGGGGGTGAGAGTTTTTTTTTTGGGGGGGGGGGGGGGAGAAGAGGAGGAAAGTAGGGGAAGGGTGGAAGAGTTGCCCCCGGGGGGGGGGGGGGGAGGGAAAGAAGTGGAGGGGGGAGAAAGAGACCCCGAGCCCGCCGGGCGCGGGAGGGGGAGGGGGGGGGGTATGGGCTTTACCGATCTCTAGAGGCTGGTATAAACATCAGCCTCAACCCTGCTCTCAACCCTCCACACTTCTTTCCAAAGAGCCCCGCAGTCTCAGAGTGCAGACAAGCAGGATTCTACAATCCCCCAATGAACCTCCCCACCATGCCCTGCCAACCTCCCCCCAACCTCTTCCATCCTAGCCCCCTTTCCATGTGATAGGCCAATCCGTTCCGTCGCAAACCCCCACCCCAGCCCCCCAAAAAACACCCTAAGCATCTCCCTCTTTGCATCTTCCACTTCGCCCAGCTTTCTAAGAGGCCATGAAGAGATCTAGATGAGCAGCTTCCCTGGCTGTGGAAGGGGGGAAGGCACCTGCAGCAGGAGCTCCCAGGGTCCTTCGCCGGTCCGCTCGAACACCAACAGTTTGAACTTAGATCCAACTTGAGAAAATGCCCCCACCAGGAAGCCTTCCTCAATGTCTCTCTGTGTGACCTCCAGCTCGTAGAAGTGCACGTTCCCTTTGTCTACCTGCACTCAGCCGACCAGCGCAAGACGTTTTTCCAACAAGATTTTCTTCTCTTGTGTGTGTGTGTGTGTGTGTGTGTGTGTGTGTGTGTGTGTGTGTGTGTGCGTGCGTGGGTGGGTGCATGCGTGCGCGCGTGCGTGCGTGCGCGCGTGCATGTGCGTGTGCGTGCGTGCGTGCGTGCGTGCGTGTGTGTGTGTGTGTGTGTGAGAGAGAGAGAGGGGGGGGGAGGGGGAGGAGGGGTTGAAGAAGGGAGGGGGGCGGGAGAGACATGCAATCTAATAGCTGGCATCCATCATGCCCCAATACCAAGAAGATCAAATGCCGCTTGTAATGGGCCCCATCGAACAACCCCCCGGGGGGGGGGAGGGGGCCGGGGGGGACGACACAATGTTTCCCTGTGAGAGACAGGAAGAGGCAGATGGGAGCGAAAAGGGGTGGGAAGATAGAGTTCACTACGGAAGGCGTCCTTCATGCCAGTCCCCATAAATAGCGACTCTTGCACACCTTCCACTCACAAATGCTATCTACATAATTCCTTGCTCCGGCTGAGGGCCCCCACAGAGGGCCGGACGACACCACGAGACTTGCAGCTGGTTCCCAAAAGGCGTGAGACCACAATTGAACTCAATATGTCACAAGTTTGAGTCTAGCAGCTTCATTTGTCCACCCCGCCCATGGGTTTTGCTGGTCATAAGATGGCGAAGCAATTGAACGCATCACGAAAGGCTAAGCATACTCTTTGCGGCAGCAACACTTGCCAGAAGCATCGTTATTGACAGCCTTGTCTGCTGCGGGACAAGGCCGCGACAACGAGTCTTCTGGCAAGCTCTCACGGGGGTCTCAAGGAAGTGCGGGCACATGCGGCACACAGCAAAGTGCTCTCAAGAAAATGGCTACAGCAACCTTTCATGTTGAGTGTACATGCCCCAGAGAACAAGCTTACCTTTGATGCAATAGGCTCTCCAAAGGTCAGTGGAGAGGCTTCGTACGTGCCCTCATAGGCGGCATCAAGGACTTCAGGCGGCAATGTTGTCTTTACTGGAACCCCTGCGCCATGTAAAGGCCGATCAATTAAATCGATTGATGAAATACTCTGAGAAGTACTTGAAAAATATCCGGTCTTCAAATGCTCTCACCCTCAAAGGCGCTGCCAATGGTATTTGGAAGGGGGGGGGGGGGGGCGGGAGGCTCGCAACTAAATGAGGCATGGGTATCAGGGCGGGATGCGCTGGTGGGAGTTACCCATCTTTGAAAATATAGCAGCCACAGCTCTGCCAACGATGTTCAGAGATGCCGGGTCCACTTCCACCTGCAGTTCGCTCTGCTCCAAGCTGTCGAACCCTCCTACATCGTATTTGTGACGCTTCGCAGGGTCTGACAGCAGCCCATACGCAGTTGCCACCTGCCAGATACAAGCGAACCTCAGCGCAGCCCATCCTTTGGAAGCCCGAGCGAAGATTCCAAAAAGAATATACTTCCTTGCTCCTCCCTCGCCTTGCTCTGCTGTTCAACACAAGGATACCTTCCTAGCACCTGCTGCGGCTCCAAATGTAACAACAACACCTGGAGTCACTTCCAGGTGACTCCACCTGGATCAACAGGGTCCACCAGGTTCCTCATTCCACACAAGGGCACTGCTGCAACCGACATGTCTGGCCAGCACGGGATGCTTATGTGGGAGGACAATCCCTGGTTAAAACGATGCAGGACAGACTCCACTAGGATGACACCTCCATGTCAGCACATGTGAGGGTGTACAGCAGCCTTCTGCATACCTCCTGGAACTTCTGAGCAGCTTCCTCACTGCCCTCCCCTTGATTCTTATCAGGATGCAACCTGAGAGCAAGCTTTCTGTATGCGGACTTTATCTCCTCCGACGTCGCAGTTCTTGGAACACCCAAGACCTGCATTGTGCAACAATGTCAGAGGTCCTCCTTACGCCGACCTTGCGTTGTGGCTTGAGCGAGAGTCAAGGTCCACCATGAAACTCAACTCGCTTACTTAATTTTGCTACAAAGTAAGAAAAACATATCCACGTTTAAAATTTGATGCCTGCATGCACGGAAAGATACTCGAAGTGCGTGCTGGCATGGTCTAACTAAAAAAATCCCTTGCAACAAGTCAGCACACAGCGCAGGCAATCTTGCCTCATAAGGGTCTCTCATTTGTGGCCTTCCACTGGCAGATAATGCGCCTGTGCTCGTCATTTCAGCTTTTACAGCCCCAGTCCAGGTTTTGCCTTGCGTGAGGCTTCTCTTGGGACCGTGACTTCTTGTTCCAACCCACTAACAAATTGTCGTCATCCAATTTGTGTGCCTGATCAGGACGAAAACATCAGAGTCCAGTCTTGAGAATGGATGCCTGGATAGCACGTCTGCGCCTTGATTATTCGATTCTACTCTACAACCTCATACGCCTATTGGATAATACATTTCCTGAGTATTTTGATCAACCCCTACTCTAACTTGAATTTAAAATGCCAACCATCTGCTATATCAGTGTAGAGCATCCTCCCTCAATGTACACGATCGCGACAAGGTCTGCGCACTACAACTTCAACCAGCTAGAGTATGCGGCAGGCCACTGCAGCCATATTAGTATTTACCATCAAACGCAAAATGCAAATGAATTGTTGTAGGAGCATCGTCGGCCGTGTCTGTTTTTAACCTCTTTTTGAAGCGAAAGCACGGCCTGCTGGTGAAGGGCCCCTCGTAAACCGGTACAAGCGAGCCGAGGGCTTCTGATGGCGGGACAGGTCCCGCTTTACTAAGGCCCCCCCGGAGGGACTCCCTCCTAGAAGCCTCCCAGGACGCTCCTTTGTCCACCTGGTGGTGGCACATACGTAGGTCCAGCCAGTGGCAGGCTGCTACCCACCTTGGCATCGACCAGTCGCCAGCACGTTATGGCCGTGTCCCTGATTTGACCAGGCATAGCCGAATGTAAATCATGGTAGTGGGAACTAGTGCCCTCAATGTCATTCGAAGGAATTCCCTAGGCCTGCCCTCTCTACATATCTCTCTGGAACTAAAGTTAATGCCCCAGGAAATTCCTTAAGGCGTTAAATTTTAGTTCCTGTGAAGGCCTAGGCCTACAGGCCGTTTGATACGACTGTAAACGTGCGTGTCGCTGATGATTTCCAATTTGCAAGCTTCAAGCCGTCTATCATTCATATTGATGGACTCGTGTATGACACAGTCTTTATACATTTATCAAAGATAAACATTTACAAGCGTATGACACTGCCTAGACACATATATCATGATCACATATAAATATGAACTTGTACATAAGTCATTATACATTGATTCGAACATGATCCTTTGAAGTGATGTACATATATGTGCGTAGTATGCACAGTGTATCATGATGATCATACATACGAAAAGGATGCATTTTTTGGTACGTACACCGCAATACACATATACATGAGTACACAAGCGTACATATCTACACTATACATGTATAGTTATATAACATGCAAAGTATACTTAAGCATTAAGTACAAGCTTGCGCATACAATTATGCAACATTAAAGCAACAATGCAACAATTATGCAACACAATAATATTACTTGAGCCCATGCTGTGCACCAGTCCAGGTTGCGCACACGGCGGTCATGTCCATCACCTCAGGTAGGTCAATTTGTAGCCCTGCTCATGCGTTGCAGCTCGACCTCTTATTTCTGAGCGTCTTGAAATAGGGACCCATCTACGGGTGGATGTACGTACATTGTGTACGTGGATGACACACACATCGTATACGCGTCTTGAAATAGGGACCCATCTACGGGTGGTCCTACAAAAGTTTCGGATGGATGTATGTACATCGTATTCGTGCACCAGGTGGCCACCCTATTCTAAACTAACGTAGGGTGCACCCATGTAAGCGTGGCGCTCCCCACCAACTTCGTCATTGTGACATGTCTCACCTGGAGCCAGCTTTCAGATGAGAACCGTTTCGTACTTTGAAAAACTGGAAACTGTAGTTTAAGGAATCCATATTCTTAAGACATAGAGGCCGTACTCCATGTTAACGTGCCTTGCATTGCACTTGGAACCCATGCACCAACGTGTCCGCCAGCGGCCTGCCTCATCTGTACAGATGAGCTCTTAAGAATATGTGTGGTTGTTCGGAAGGATTCTTTGGTGAGAGGACCTCTGCACTGTCGTCTGCTTCCAGAGTGCTCTAACTTCGTTCTAATCTCTTGGTCACTGTGGGAATTGGTCCATCTCATCCTGCTGGCTGGACTGGTGGCCGGCTGATGAAGCCTTCTTTCTCCAGGTGAATGTACGGTGGGATATTGTTTAGTTTTGTACAAGATGCATCTGTGAATGTTGGTACTGCTCTAAGTTGTTGGATCTCTGCTGTTTAGAAAAAAGTGTGAAGCTACACTAACCGCGCATCATAAATCCGTGTTTGTGGGTTTTGCCATTCACATAAGACGAAGATCACCTCAATGAACTATGTGGCCCTACTGAATTCCCAAACTTCCCTTTCCCTTATTTGAACGTACGGTTCACGTGTATTATCATAAAGCATACACGCACTTGCCTGTTTTGGTTATTCGCAGTCATTAAGCCATTCTGGCGTTTCTGGTAAAATCGGTATCATGGAGCGACCGGCAGGGTAACTCGGATCGTTTCACCCTCTATCTTTAGGTACAAAACAAACGGCCCCTCCTTTGTCAAGGCATCATGGTGCGATCGAACATTGGTTGACAGCAGCCGTTTGTGAAACAAACTGAAACGTTACTGGTGTATGTCCAAGAAGAGGGTGTGTTTGACGGAGTGACGCACAGGCTAATCGGGGACTAAATCAAATAGGCCTGGTCTTGGGACAAACGCATTAGGGGCTCGAGTCATGGTGAAACGTCCCCTTAATGGACGAGAAACAGATCTTGCGGCAGAAGTTGGGTACCGGACTGCAAACGTCGTGAACTTGGTTGATTGTTGTCTGACGGCCCTTCCAGACGGTATGCCCATGACATGGGAGAATAAGTTGGTAATGACGCCACTCACGGGCAGAAGAAATGTTTTGAAATGATGGCATCTGTATGCATCTGATGAGCCTGTAGAGCCATTTCCTGGAAGAACACCCTTTTGTCTCTTAAACGGGTAGTTTGCATTTTGACATGGATTTGTCAATGCAAGTACATCGAAACCTAGAAGGGGTTTTCTTTTGGTTCCTAATTACAATACTTGAAGTCAGTATGACTAATCCCGTAAGATTCTTGCACTGCACCTGAGTTGATTATCCATAATCTGAAAAGTAGTGACCTAACATCAATTCGATTTTCTGGAAATCCCCCGAACAGTGCCATCCAATTTCTTCAGGTATAACTCCAAAGGCAATCTCACTTGATGCCTCCAACAATTCTATTTCAACCATACCATCAGAACGGCTGCCAGTGCGATTGATAAGCTTAGCCCTTCATAGAAACCCTCTGAGTGATCTCCCAGATCTTTCAAGATTGACAGCTCTACAACAGCTTGGCTGCATTGGTTGCAAGTGAGTCCACATGGTCCTGCAGTCAGCTGCGTTCTTGAGGGTTGTATACTGCAAGGCCTACCGTATCTGCCAGAGCTTTGCTAGAATCCCTTCTGACCACCCTTTCGGCACTGGATTACCGGGGTTCATTTGGCAAGGTTTTCCCAGAAGTGAAAACAGTTAGTCAAACAGCTGTACCAACAGTTAGCCAAGTTGGGACAACCAGAATATACCCTCCTGTAGGTAGGACCCTGCTATCGGTAATGTTCTGGAGGAGCTTCAAGCAAGTTTTGGCAGGACAGGTTGGAAAGCTTTACAACTATATTCACTTGCCCGATGCTGCGGCATGCCGGCTTGGGTTACAATGCCATTAGCATTCTTCCTGCAACCACATTGGTGAACAAAGCATCCTTACTGGTCTCGTTGGACTTGTCTCACAACGACCTTTGGGATCTGCAAAGGACTACACCGGTTTTGAGGTCGCTGCCATCCCTTCGTATTCTCAGCCTCAAGGTACTTTCAGGTTTGATGGCAGCACACATTTTGGCCTAAATCTAACTCCAATCTCAAATTTTGACCCTTGTGCTTTTATATACCTATGTTATTTGTATATGTTGTGGCTTCTCGCTACCTCGCACTTGAGGCAGTTTTCGGACATTTGAGTACACATGGCTATGGGTATTACCCCTCGTCTTGGGTGGGCGATTGATCTGTTTGTGGTGAGTGATCCGTGTATCGTTGAGCCCTTACCAAGTAGAAAATGTGAATGGTGGCAGCACATGGTGCATCTTTTACCCCATAAATCTTTAACACCTACGTAGGTCAGGAGAACGTATACGTTCTACTGAATGTACATG
>KV908576.1:140000-150000 GCA_002005505.1 Botryococcus braunii | reverse complement strand
ACAAAACTGCTTGACCTCCGAGGAGGCATCACCATCAGTAACCACGACAGTGGAAGTATCAATGAAATAAAGCCATGAGTGCTGCGGACTTCTAAGCAAATTCAGGTAACCGAGCCATACGAGCTGTAAATGCGAAAACCCCTTCAGGACATCAGTGAGACTCGCTCCGAGGATGCGCGCCGAAAAGGATCTGCGCCTCCCAAGGCGCTCAACCAAATATCCGTACAGGATCCCACTGCGGGTGATCTGGAGGGTGCACAACCATATGCGGTCATCCACAGTTATCCAAATACGTATACTTCAGCCAAATATAATCTTGACCACAAAACAGCCTCAACAACAGCTTACTTGCTAATGGTGAAAACAGTTCGTGAGGGCTTGACGGTGTTGGGGGCTAACGCCAACAATTTTCTTAGCAAAAACTAAGGCCAACGGCCAATACTACCACAGACTGTGCTGAGATATCAGACATATATCTTGTCAGCGGGTACGGGGGTTAACAATGGCTAAGGCTAACAACCCAACAGTGACATAAACCGTGCTGAGACATTCAAACATACATGTTGCTCGTGGGTGTACGACGGCTTACATTGACTAACGCCAACAGCCAACATCTTGCTGGTAACTGCACAACGGCTTACAAAGGCTAACGCCCACGGCCACTTTTAAAAGATATACGGCGGCTTGTATTGGCTAGAGCCATCGACCAATGTCTTGTTACTTGATGCATGACGGCTTACATTGGAAAATGCAAACGGCCAACATCTTGGTAGTAGATGCAAGACGGCTCACATTGGCTAACGCCAACGGCCAATACCTGGTCAGTAGATGTAAGATGGCTTACATTGGCTAGGGCCAACGGCCAATACCTGGTTAACAGATGTACAATGGCTTACATGGGCTAAGACCGACGACCAGTACATACTTAGTGGATGTCCGACGGCTTAGGTTGGCTATGCTAATGGCAGATGTCTAATCAGTGGATGTACGATGGGTTACTTTAACTCACGCCCACGGCCAATACCGACAGGAACAGTGCTGTGACAATCCACAATATATTTGGCAATGCGATATGCAAACAGGTCATTCCCAGACACATTATGAACACTGGGTGAGGCCAACGGCCACTATCTTGTTTAGTCAACGTGCTGACAGGAACAGTGCTGAGGCATTCCACAACATACCTTGGAATGCTCGATACAAACAGGCGACGCCGGGACACAACATGCCACTGCAATCATGCAGGTGAGTTGAGGACTTAGGAACAACTAGCTGGGCTCTCATGAAAAAACCCCATCCACTCTGCTCCCAAGCTTGCCTTCCATCAAATCTGTGCTCGTAGTAACTTTGCCAAGCACCTGAAAACCAAATTCCCAAGTGCTTCAAGCTTACCAGTAGCCTCCCCTACTCCAGAACGGCTATGGCTTCCTGACTTAGAATTCCTCATCCGTGATCTGATCCGAACCTACCTGTGATCATCAGCCTCTTCTACAAAACAATACGATACAATCCGTCGGTATCTCAGTTCAAAGTAACACAGGCAAAGTCTTGTAACCAGCCTCAGCTGATCGAACAGCTGCTGTACATGCACAGCGTGTACTTGCACAGCTTGCTGAATGCTCACAATGAACACATCCTGCCCTGGTCTCGCTCCAAGCTTGCGCCACCTGCATGTGGGTAACACAACATATTGCGTATGGGTTTACAATGGGCAATGGGTTTCAAGGCATCCCAACCCATGCCGGCGCTTGATGGAGGGTTCCTCCCCTCCAGCAGCCGCGACTGTGTCTGTCAAGGGTGATAAAACGATGAGCATTGATGCGTGCATGCAGCCCTGCGGCTGTCACCATGTGGTCCCGTCCCTAATATGGGTTCATTTTCGAGCAGGACCCTTCAAAGATTCTCGCACTACAGCGGCGACTGCTTTGGAGCGTATTTAGGATCCCCCCACCAGGCTTTCTCCCCCCCTCCGCTGTCGTTCAGTTGACTGTACCGCCTTCTTCATCAACAGCACATCGCCGTGGCTGTGTCACCACCAACATTGGGACAACAGCCGTACCGAACGCAACCCACTGCCAAGGCTGCCAATTTCACGCATGCCTTGCAAACAACCCCAACTTACTACACTCTCCATTCAAACTCCCGACCTAGCTCCATCCAATCTGCTGAGCTGGCTTCCGTTACCCCGGACCTCTCAGGGGCATCACCAAACACTTCTGGAGAAGGCGTTACAACCTTCCTTCAACAGATTTTGCACTTCAAGCGACGCAGGCCTCCAGCCTACTCTCTCCTCTGGCCGATCCAGATACACATGCCTCTCGGGTACAACATAACAGGTGTGTGGTCATGGTATTGTGGCACGCGTGCAGCTTTTCAGGCTTTCAAATGGATAAGCAGACATCAGGGCTTCCTGTTTGGAGACATCCCACCAAATTAAGGCGTTCCGTTTGGAGCCCAGTCCACCAAGGTTGCGGCTCTCTGCTTGAGAGCAATCCAGCAGGTTGCGGCTTTCTGTTTGGGATCATCCCCACCATGTTTCAGACCCCTCGAGCCCTTTTGTTGGAGCCTATCCTGTGCCTGATTTCTGGAACACAGCTTTGCGGCCCCTGCGGGGCCTGATGCAGTCCCTGCGGGGCCCGATGAGTCCCTGCGGGGCCCGATGCAGTCCCCCGAAGAGTGCTTCAATCAGGGCAGGCTTGCCACGGCCTCGACCTGGATGAGCACCCCGGGATTCTCGTGCGGTGACTGCGAGACCATCAACGTCTGTGCACCCCAGGACCCCTTTCAGCCGTGCTCCCGTCATGCACCGTGTTGGGAAAAAAAAAAGAAAAAAAAGAAAAAAGAAAAAAGAGGAAAAAAAAAAAAACCAAAGCTGTCCTTCTCTCCCTCACTCTCTCCCTCTCCCTCCCTCACTATCTCTTTCTCTACCCCCTCCCCCCCCTCTCTCTGTGTTTCTCCCCCTGTGGGTGTGTGTGTGTGTGTGTGTGTGTGTGTGTGTGTGTGTGTGTGTGTGTGTGTGTGTGTGTGCGTGCGTGCCTCCACACACTCAATCTCCGCCCCCCCTCGCCCCACACACACACACACGCGCGCACACACATACACATACAGACAAAGGGCAAGCAGGAAGAGCTAGCACCCGACCTCTCTCCATCAGCCTCTTCCCTACGTGTGTGGGCAAGACACTATCCTTATGCACATGGATGTGCACGGTAAGTCACCAGGCACAAACAGAACCGGAAGCCATTCAGAAGCTACCTTCAAGACTATACTGATGCACATGGACGTGCAAGATAAAGGATCAGGCCACAAACAGAACCAGGAGCCATTCAAAAGCTACCCTTCACTTCAGGAAAGGCGCTGCACCTCTTGCGCTAAGGCAAAGGGGCAGACGCAGGGGCTTAAGAAGTCTAAAAATGCTTAAGCTTGGACCAAAGGATTAGTGGAGTGAAGGTTTATTTAAACCGACATGATTTTCACCGCTGAGCTCAAGCGATCGGAAGCCCATCTCGCTTTGTCTGTATCCTTAACTGACATCCACATCAGAATACCCATACATGGGCGAGTCCCACACAAAGCCACGGGGAACGCACCAAAGCTCGCACACAAAGCTTGCGCACAAATTAAGAGTCACAACACCGTGGCAAGGTCAGAGAAGAAACCTACCGGCAGGCAGGTCGAGTCAACCCAGGATTCCCACTGCTCGTAGAAGGCCTGTGCGCCATACGGCTGGTCTCGCAGAAACACCTGGACCCTAATGAGATTGTCCTTCGAGCAGCCAGCTTCCCGCAGCTGCTCATCCAGCTGGGACAGCACGTTTATGGTCTGCCCTGCGTACGTGTTGCTGCCTATGCGGCCCAGATTATCCGGCACCTGGGCAGATATATACACCGTGTCTCCGTGTATGATGCGGTTGCTGAAGCGCGGGCGCGAGTGCGGGACCAGCGGCCCCGCCGTGGGTTCAAATCGCTGCAGCCCCTGCATGCCAAATCCCTCCATTATTATGTGCCCCCCAGGAGGTTATTCAGAGGGCATTCATACTTGTGCTGGGAATGAGCAGCACTCGCTATGCTCGCAGTAAGGAAAACTAACACCACGAGTGCTCTCGTACGAGCAGCAATTCAGCGTGCTGGGAAGCGTGCGAGCATAAGTGCGGATGCCCTCTTAATCTGACTTGTCGTTGCTCTTCTGGCTGGAGGAGGGGCTTAGATGATCCCCGCCTCCCCCAACAGGGCAGCCATGCGCTGTAGGAAGCTGGGTGTGCTCAAGGCAATTACTTGAGGATCTGATTTCCTGACCTGAGAAGCCTTGCCTGGGTCCAAATGGGCCCACAGCACATGCAACCGCCCACTCTGGTACATGGACACCCCCAAGAGGGCACATGTACCCCCCCTGAGAGGGCACATGTACCCCCCCTGAGAGCACACATGTATGCCCCCGAGAGGGCACATGTACGCGCCTGAGAGGGATCCACTACGGGAGACTCACGCTCTTGGTTTGATCCTTTGGATGTTTGCTTAAGGCATGAGAGGTCTTCACTTTTATGATCCAGGGTTCAACAGAGAAAGCGTGAGGGAGGGGCATGTGAGGGTGAAGGCCCGACGCAAACCCATAGAAGCATCTATGACACATGACTTGCGGATGAGATACACTTCACTTCCCTTCTGAAAGCCCGGCGAAAAGTCGTCTGTGAGAGAACGTGGCCAAGTGCTGCGTCTGTTTCTCAGAACAGGACCAGCGCACAACAACACTGCGGGCAGCCCTGCCTTGCGTCTCTCGACATCCACCTTCTGCTTGCGTTTCCTGAAACAGTAGATTGCAGCAGGGCGGACAACTCATCTGCTTCACGGCTGGACAACACTTTTCTTCCACAGCATCACATGCTCATTGTGACAAAGCATAACAAAGCATTGACACCTCATTACACGCTCATGGTCACAAAGCATGACAAGGCATTTACAAAGCATTACACGCTCATTGTGGTGGTCCTGTGTATTACCTTTCCACGCGGCATGTCCATGGCCAGGCCCTCATCTGGGACAACCTGGGCATTCCTGTCTCCATGGAGTGCCAGCTCCATTTGGTGGTCCCTCCCCATGTTACGACCCCGCTCCATGCCACCCTGCATGTCGGTCAGTCTGTCAGTCGGCCCTTTTTTTTTTTTTTTTTTTTTTTTTTTTTCCTTCAAATTATTCGGGGATCCGTGTAAAGACTTCTCTGCTCGAGAAAATGCAAAATCTCTCTTCCAAAGTTTTTCCTTGCCATAGGCGGAAAATTTAAGCACACAATAACTAGTACTATTTTTCAACTTTGATCAGCTGCAACTGGTGGGCCCCAGCTGAAGCGCAAAGCACTCTTTGTCGCAGAGGGGCGATCAACCTTCCAAGCACGGCCCCATGTGGGCCCCATCTGGGAGATGGGGTGGGGTGGGGGAGAGGGCTCACCAGGTGAGAGGCGCCGCGGAAAGCTGCGTCTCGGCCAACGGCAGGCGCACTGCCAACCCTGTGGGACCCATGTGGGTCCCATGGGGGCATCTCATCGGCCTGGTGCAGATATTGCGAAAAGCCATGACCCTTCTGGGCCCCCATTGCGCCTCCCATGCCGCCCGCGCCCCCTGTCCGCACCCACATTCGCTTTGAGCAAGATCCCAACTCAACTCTGTTGGCCATGCCCACTCATGCCCCCTGGAGGGAATCCACCCTCGAGCAGTCCTTTCAGCCTCCAGCATTCATTCCTTTACATCGATAGAGAAGAAAAAAAAATCTTTTCTCGACAAAGGAAATTCGTTTGATTTGGCTGGCGAGAGGTCTCTCTCGTCACTGCCGCTGCCAAATCAAGTTCCTTTCATGCACCTCTCTTTTGGGATGGCTGCGGAGGGGCGTGGAATGCCCTTGGTCACAAGGCTGGAAGGGAGCGACTCATGTCTGAGCCGCCCCTTTTCAACAATGCGGTCCACAAGCAAGGCGGCCAGTATCCTGCAGCCTCGTCTACAATCCCTCCTCGCCCCCCCACCCCCTTGCCCTCGCGCTGAAAAGGTCACCAAGTTTACAGTGACACACTCATGGGCGCACGCGCGCGCGTGGACACACACACCCACAGACATAAAGACAAACACTCTCCGCCCCACACTCTCGAACACACACACCTACACACACAGACACACTCTGTCACCTATACACACCACATGCTCCCCCACCACATGCTCCCATACCACTTGACACACCCCTAACACACACACACACACACACACACACACACACACACACACACACACACACACACACACACACTCTCTCTCTCTCTCTCTCTCTCTCTCTCTTTTTCTCTCTCTCTCTCTCTCTCTCTCTCTCTCTCTCTCTCTCTCTCTCTCTCTCTCTCTCTCTCTCTCTCTCCCCGTGTGTGTGTATGTCTTCTCTCTCTTTCTGTCCGTCACACCCATAAACACAGGAAGGGGTGGGGAGACATACACAGAGAAAGAGAGAGGGGGCGGGGTGGAAGGAGAGACAGGGAGGGAGAGGGGGGGGGAGAATGAGAGAGAGACATGAGAGACTCACAGAGAGGGGGGCCCAGCGGTACAATTGAGGAGATGGGAGGAGGAAGACACATGGAGCCAGGAGGCAACAGACACAAAGGGAGGGGCATCCTACCATCTTGAGCAGGGCCCCTCTCGAGGTCCCTGCCAGTCTCTAAGGTCCTCCGGCGACGGGAAGCGGTGGGAAGCCCGGCCCTGCCCCGCGGTACCAACAGATCTGCTTCCTCCCTGTCAGCGGTGCGTTCGTCTTCCTGATACGACACTTGCTGGAAGCCGTACCTGTTCCATCGGTCGGGCGTTGACCGCCCCTGGGTTCCCCGCCCTGCCCCACCAGCCCTCCCACATGTCATCCACATGTCACACATGGTTGGCCTCCGGCCTGCATCATGTGAGACACCTCCCCACGTGGTGCTCCCAGACCCCTGTATGTGGGCGTGCGGAGACACACAAACACACACACACACACACACACACACACACACACACACACACACACACACACACACACACACACACACATATCCCCCTCTCTCCCCCCCAACCTCCACCATACACACACGACATTCCACCAACGCACCTGCCGTTCTGCCAAAGCACCTGACATCTGCCAAGCCTCGGGACATTCTGCCACGCCACAGGACATTCTGCCAAACCACAGAACATTCTGCCAATGCACAGGACATTCTGCCAAACCACCAGATACTCTGCCAAAGCCATAGGACAACCTGTGAAAGCCACCGGACAATCCACCAAACTGCCGGACACTCCCCCAAACCGCCACACACTCTGCCACAGCGTTCGAGCTCGTTCTGCGGTTGATCTGCAAGAGGACCTGTGGGGAGGAGGAAGAGGAGAGCCCGCACCGCCCCTCTCTGGCGCCAAGAGCTGGGTCTCACAAGACAGGAGCCCATGGCTACTCTCCTCAAGCTCCAGCTCCTGCATTTCCTTGCGTACCGCGGCCGCGGCAGCCTGCCGCGTGATCCCCACCAGACCACCGCGCGGGCCCTTCCCGCGGCGGGCCTCCCCCCGCTGCCCCGGTGTCGAGATGCCCCCTTTGGGGGACAGGCGCCACGACCGCGGACGGAGCTGCCCGCTTTCGACGCCCGGCCCGTCGTTGGCCAGCGCCTCCGCTGCGGGGCCGGTGCCCCGCGCACGGCCCCGGCCCCGCCCGCGGGCCCGGCGGCCGCCCCGCCCGCCCTTTCTGCCGTACCGCCTTCCCCCTCCCCGCTGGCCCCCGCCGCTGGTGGCCCCCCGGGAAAGGGGCCTCCTCCGTTCCTCCGTCACGGAGGAGCGCTTGTCGGACGACACCGCCGGGTTCGAGAGCGTGCGGGTTGACGACGCCTGCCCGCCCCCTCCCGCTTGCGTGGTGTCTGGGGCGGCCGCCGCCGTAGACGTGGGCCAGTGATCCCCCAGCTGTCCCACCCCACTCAACCGCCCTTGGTCACCCTTCTTCACTGGCACTCAATGGTTGATGCAATTTTCGCTGGAAGTCACTCCTTGATGTACTGATAGTCACTCCATGTGACTGACAGTCACAATTTGATGTACTGACAGTCACTCCTCCATGTGACTGAAAGTCACTCCTTAAAGGTCCTGATAGTCACTCCTCCATGTAAGTGACAGTCACTATGTGATGTACTGACGGTCACTCCTCCATGTGACTGAAGGTCACTCCTTGAGGTACCGACAGTTACTGACTGATGTACTGAGAGTACTCCTCCATGTGAGTGATAGTCACTCCTCCATGTGACCAACAGTCACTCCTTGACGTACTGGCAGTCACTCCTCCATGTAAGTGACAGTCACTGACTGATGTACTGACAGTCATTCCTCCATTTCATGGCATTCCTTTCTTGAAATACTGACAATCATCCCTTGATCCCTCGACATTCATTCCATGATCCCCCAAAATCCGTTTCTTGAGATACAGACAATCACTGCTTGCTCCCCCGACATTCATTCGTTGATCCCCGCACATTCATTCCTCGAACCTTTCACATTCAAGTCTTGATCTACTGACAATCACTCCTTCATCCAGCAACATCCACTTGTTGGTGCACGTGCGCGGGTGGTGCAGCCCCTCGTGAAAGCATATAACTGTGCAAAAGGGGCAGCAAGTGCAACATTCAATGGTGGGCATGATTTTTCTCATTTGAAATAGAGACATACAATGGAGAAAGGGAGAGAGGTCGGGGGAATCTCTGAAGGGGGGCGGAGGGACCCACAATTCTAGCAAGGAGGTTGTCTGACTGCACGCCTCCGTGCGGAGAATGCACAGGAGTGACCATCTGGCCCCAGCGCATGCTGTCGTGTCCTTCGTGCTGGTCCAGCAGCGGTGCCCCCATCTCCAAGCTCACCCGCGAAGGCAGCATCAGGCCATCCTCCCCATCCTGCACCCCACAATCGGTTTGGATCAAAATGCCACTACAGCAAGCCTAGGTACTGCCACTGTCTGCCCCTCACCAAGCCGACTCATGAGAGGGTGTACTCGCGCCCCCCCCCCACCCCCCCGGTTTCTCTCCCTCTCTCATTCCCTCTGTGTGTGTGTGTGTGTGTGTGTGTGTGTGTGTGTGTGTGTGTGTGTGTGTGTGTGTGTGTGTCTGCCTCTCACAGTCTCTCCCTCCCCCCCCCCCCTCTCTCTCTCTCTCTCTCTCTCTCTCTCTCTCTCTCTCTCTCTCTCTCTCTCTCTCTCTCTCTCTCTCTCTCTCTCTCTCTCTCTCTCCCTCCCTCCCTCCTCCCTCCCTCCCCCCCCAACACACACACACACACACACACACACACACACACACACACACACACACACACAGACACACACACACACACACACTCTCTACTCTACCTCTCGCGCCCATCTCCCTCTCCCTCCCTCCTCCCTCCTGTTTCCCCCTCCCATCCACAGGCAGCCCCGCCACCTGCCTGCCTCCCTCTCATGTGGCGTCCCATCTCCTCCCCCACCTTCCTTCTCCTTCCCTCCCTCCCTCCTCTCCCCCCGTCTCTCTTTACCCCACCTCCCCAGAGCGGGCAGGGTGAGCTTGTGGCCGGGCTGAATTGAGTGCTGGATTTAGAGATAAAGAATACATACACAAAGAGGGCGGGAGGGGCGACCTGGTGGGGAGGCAGGGTGCAGAGGATTTTCAAGATAAACAATGCGAACAAAGAGGGCGGGAGGGGCACCTGGTGGCGGGGCAGGGTGCAGAGGTCGGCAAGATGGACGTCCGGGCCCAGCTGGTCCAGAAAGTTGGAGCGGCCAGTTGTCTCAGAGCGGCCCAGCCCGTGCAGGCCATCCCGGGCGGGTACGGAGGAGCCCCC
The DNA here is from genome assembly GCA_002005505.1 of Botryococcus braunii. NCBI lineage: Eukaryota > Viridiplantae > Chlorophyta > Trebouxiophyceae > Botryococcus > Botryococcus braunii. The sequence goes on along the minus strand of KV908576.1, from coordinate 140,162 downwards.
CACAGGCGCGCCTGCCATTCGTGGTCCGACTGCCCCTGCGCATCCCCCGCACCCTGTCACCCGTCACGGCCTCCCTCGCACCACCCAACTCTCGCCAACATCTGCCCTTGCGGTTATATCTCCTGCGTGATGATCAGCCTAGCCACCACCATCTACCTGGGA
>KV908576.1:130000-135000 GCA_002005505.1 Botryococcus braunii | reverse complement strand
AGGGAGGGGTCAGAAAGAAATAGGAGGCGCCCAAGGACGCATGGGAAGAAGAAAGAACCTGCCATGCCCAGGGGTATCATTTTCACGCAAAGCACCTGGTTCGCATATTACCGTAGAGGCCAGAAAGGGTAGGGATGCAAAATGGCATGTGACTCGCAAAAGGGCGCTCAATTTAGGGCCCCAGCCGACAGGGCTTGAAGATGATGGGCTGGGTGGGGCAGGTGCACACACGCAGCTTTGCCCTTCTGCAAGCAAGACTGGTCCCCTGAGCTATACACCATCCATCCCCTACCCTATGCCGCAGCACAGATGTCGTGCTGTGAGTACCAGCGAGGTTGTGGGTACCCGATCGGGAACCACGACCCCGCTGGCGCGATCGATCAGCACGTCCAAGGATGGAGTTGGCATGTGGGCTCGCCTTTGGAGCAGCTCTCCAGCTGGCGGACAGCTCGCGTGCATCGGCTCATCGCCGACACCAGATGTTGTGTATGGTATGGTATCAGATGTTGTGTATGGTATGAGAACAATACGGAATCAGGAGCATAAAGTTGGAGATAGTGAGCTCGACGGCTCCCCCCTGTCCCAAGGCCTCCTGCCTTGGCGTCCATTAAAATCCCGTTATACAACTACATGTAGGATCCTTTAGGACCGTCCCAAATTACAGGACATGCCCGCCACCTGTCTGCCAGCTGGAGAGCTGGTCCAAGGCGAGCCCAAATGCCGACTCGCATCCTTGGACGTGCTGATCGATCGCGCCAGCGGGGTCGTGGTTCCCGATCGGGTACCCACTTACCAAAAGGCAAGGCACATGCAACGCAACGACGCACGCACGACGCGCACTTCCAAGAGCAGCAAACACACAGAGCAACAAGAAATGGTGGTCATTGGAACTCGTGTGCACTGTTTGAACAAACTACTTTTGATTCACACCACAGCAGCCTCCCCACCTGACTTGGAAACCTTTGCTCCATCCCACGGCCGCTACCACACCCCACACAGTCCTTCGCTTCCAGACGCCAGGGAAAGAGAAAACAAAAGGGTTGACAAAACAGTCTGATCGAGCACATTCCCTCAAGAAGCAACCTCCTCCTCATTAAGCTTCCCCCAAAAGCAGCTTGCGCTGCTGCAGCAAATAAATTTAGCAGGAACACCGCTACAGCAGTATGCATTGCAGCAGCATGAATTATAGCAGCATGCGCTACAGCAGCATGCAGTATAGCAACATGCACTTTAGCAGCATGCGCTTCAGCAGCATGCATAACAGCAGCATGCATGGGCAACTTCCCAGACCAGCTAGTGGAGGGGGAGGGGGAGGGGATGGTGCCAGTCAGCGCGCAGTGTCGCAGGTACCCACAAGCATCCTGTTGGGCCCATACGAGACAGGCAGGGGGGGATGCAAGACAGGCACGTACCCCTACAGCCGCGGCAGCGGCGGAGGCCACGGCCGCCCGCCGCACGGCGGCAGGCCCCCGCCCCTTCTTCCCCCGCTTGGGGTTGAGCAAGGCGTATGCTTGGCGCGCGGCCTGCTGCTCCGCCTTCTTGACGGCCCGCAGGTGCTGCCGCAGGGCCTTTTCCTCCTCCGAGAGGGGCGGCCGGCCTTTCCGCCTCTTTGGGGGTGGCGCCTCCGCTTCCTTCTCTTCCTCCGCGGCTTCCTCCGGGGCTTCCTCCGCGGCCAGCGGAGGTGTGTCTGCTGCCGCCGCCCCCGTGGGCTCTTCCTGCCCTTCCTCCAGCGCGGCCGGCTCCTGCTCCTCCTCCTCCACCTGATCCTCCCCCTTCCCAACAAAAAGGGAAACATATAAAAATATGTTCTATTCTAAGAAAAAACAAGGGGGGGTGGAGAAAACGGCAGTAGACAAGCAGGGCCTTCAATCATGACCCAAATTCGGCCGCAAAATCCATTGCCTCTAAGAAACAGCTAGCTCGCATGGCACATCACACAGAAGGACGATCCTCCCAAGCCTACGACACAGTCGGAGTCCACTCCGCATCGTGAGACACCAATGCATCTGTGAGATGTCTCAGGAATGCATGGCTGGCTGCATGGAATGGAAACGGATGATGGGACAACTGGAAAGCAAAGCGCAACATAAGGCGCAGACACCAGGTGCAAAATAAGGCTGCATGGGATGCGACGGGTAGTGACCGGGGACGGGAAGGGGGCACTCACAGGCTTGAGTTTGGAAGCAGCCGCTCCGAAGCGGGTGCGTTTCTTCAGTTTGCGCCCATTACGGGGGTTCCCTCTCATCGCGGCGCCCTTGGGCCCCGCAGGCGGGCCCCGCTCGTCTGGGGCCTGCCCAGACGCGCCCGCAGACCCGCTCACGCCGCTACCCGGAGCCCGCACATGCCCATTGCACGGCGATGATTGGCTCCCTGCTGAGTGACCGGGCCCCGCTCCGAGGGACTGGCGGGTGGCTCCCGTCCTCTCCGGCGTCCCGCAGCGCTCCGCGCCCGAACTGCTGGCGGGGCTCGGCACTGCCTTTTTCTTGGACTCTCCGCGCCTCGGCTTCGTCCCCTTGGCCACAGAACTGTTTGGTGCGTCCTTCTCCGCGCCCGCCTTTGGGTTGGCACTGCGGGAGTCGTTCTGAGCTTCTCCCCGACGGGCGTGTGCAGGGGCGCCAGAGAATGCTGATGGCCTTGGCGATGAGAGGCGATCAACGTTGGGGGCTGTGGGAGGCGACTCTGGGGACCCCTGGTTCCTCAGGGGAGAGATCGGTTGTGCCTTGTCGGTACCATTTTGTGGCGTCTCGCTCTCTCCGTGCGTCTCAGCTTGCCCAGCCCCTTGGCCACTGCGCTTGCCCGCCCCACTTGACATAAAATTCTGAACGTACTGCTTCTTCACGTACTTCCAGGTCGCTTGGATGTAGCGAGCGATGGTTCAAGCTGTTTTGCCGCTACCACACATGTCTCGTCTTCAAGGGGCCCTGCATATTCCCCACCCCTTGCCCTGAATATCTGAACCACAATCTGCCTGTGGTTCATGCGCACATGCTGCACACATGTACCATGTTTTGACAATATTTTTCTGCAAAGAACAGCAGGAGGAACACTCTCAGTGTAGAATTTAGGTGAAACTGCAAGAAGTAGACACGACGAAATATAACCCTTCTCCAGACTTTGCAGGATGCACCCAAACATCCGAAAGCATCCTCCATGGGCCTCTTCCCATACTTCAGCCTTCAAACATAACGAAGGAGCTGACCAGCTGTAACTGGTTCGTTGTAATCCCAGGTTTGATGCAGTAGGTTCCTGACCACCAGCGACCCGCAACCAGCAAGCAGACTAGGAGAATGCCCACTAACTTGACCAAAGTCCGACCTCAAAAATCACCACCAATGCCGAAACCCATCGACCTAGGCAGACGGACGGCGAACTATTCCTGCGCGTTCCTCACGTATGAACAACACCACCGTGACACAACCAGCAAACCCCAGACATAAGCGAGAGAAACTCGTCATATCTAATCACATGACAACTCCCGATCATTCACCATTGTTAAATGATCGTCTTATGAAGCCCTTTCGGCCTCGGAGGAGTCCTCCGATGCCACTTGAGCAGCGGCACTGAACGTCAGTTAGAATGTAGATGACATCTCAATGTTATGCTACAAAGGAAAAACGCCCGCAGACGATTATTAGCAGTGACGGCAAGGACATAGTGGCAAGCCGCAGGTTCTTACCCGGCGCCCAAGCCTTGGCACGCCCCCGATTGGATTGCACCACGACTCATATGCGTGTAGAAATTCCTTAAGATCCATGCATGCGAAACTGTCCTTTCGACAGTCCCAGTTTTGTACTAGGCTGAAGGTATCTATAGGTCGACGCCTGGTGGTTCGACACACGTCGTCACTTCATAACACGTTCATCCTGTGGATTTGTGCCAAGGCCCCGCTGGACACGGTGATGCCGTGCTGTACTCCATCTGATAGTCCCTGTCCCGCTGTTGTTGTTTAGCGGAGCCCGCAAATATGCCCTGCTGTTGGAGGGCAATTGGAAACATGGATGTTTTTCAAATATCTTGAATCGCTTGCTTATGTTGTGGGAAACAGGCTTGGGTTTAACGAAAGCCTGTGGAACCGACAGGACGCCCTTTCCACGATCGGAGCTAAACTCTTATTGTCTAGCATGGACAAATTCAGGACTTGTTGTGGAGGATAACGTCGCGTTTGTTTTGAGACTGTACATGTGGGATCATCCGAAGGGTCCCACTGGGGTGCGGCTTTAGAACGGTGCTATTCACAGATCCGAAGGTCAAGATCTGGGAGAAACAACAGTGATGACCAAGTATCTTGGACACACCAATAATGATATTTTGAATCGAATTCCCTTGTAGGGTTCTGCGCAGAGCGTTTCAGCATATCAGCAGTAACAGGATTCCTGCAGCAGACGCCTTCTCAGTTGCACTGCCCCGATTCCCCTCGCGAGGGCTTTGAATTGTAAACGCGCAATACTTGGAAAACAACTGTAATTGTGAGTCTTCAGCAAAGGGCTGCAGCATGTTGCCGATCCACGCTAACGCAAAGGTGAATAGCGTTGTGATGGTCCCTACGAAGCGAAGGACTTCCTTCGCAGCACTTACTTCCGAAACCATATCTCCTCACATGGAGCATGGAAGGTAACCCAGGCAGCAATCCGCCCCACAAAGACAAATTCTTGCCTTCCGCGTTCCGCCTTGGCCCAGCTGTGACCCAGCGACGCAATCCCCAATCTCTCGAGGGCTCCTTGAAGCCTCAACTGTGCCCCAGTCCCTTTGGTGGTTCTGGCAAACAGCACTCAGAACACCCTTACTAACAAGACCGGAGAGATCCAGTCCTCCTTCTGCAGGCGACACCCGCAGAGCTGTCTTAGGAGGCTCCGACGGGATGGGCTCGTCCGAAACCCCGACAGCAGCTGCCGCCATCGATTCGTGACTGACCTTACTAACGGTCTCCTCGGGAGCGAGAGCGTGCCCTGTGGGTGCCTGGACCGCGCAGGGATTGGGCGGCCCGTATGCAAACGTAAGCT
>KV908576.1:112500-120000 GCA_002005505.1 Botryococcus braunii | reverse complement strand
TGTTTTGGCAGTCTGCGACAATGGACACGAGTTGGCCAGCCCATCCTCCAAGACAAACCACCCACTGCAGTTCCAGGCCAGATATGAACCGCATCACTCTGTCCTGGATTCTGCACGAACGCTTGAATTACCGCAAGGCCAATCGGGTACGCCCACCCTCATACCCAAGAATCCTTTTAAAGAGGGACATACCACCTTGCACAGCCTTGCGACCCCAGAACCATGTCTGAGACACAACAAAAGCAGCAGAATGAAAGGGAACCGTAACGACCGTAAAGAACAGGAAGAACAAGCCCACATATGCAGCAACTGCAACGGCCAGCGTGATTTCTGCCATATATACTAAGGTCAGAATAGGATTGCTGCTCGGAGGTCCCACCTGCGTTTGCACCAAAGCCTCTTGAGGCACATGATACTGCCACAAGGCAAAATGTCATGCAGAAAGTCAGAAGTGCATTGCGACAACTTGACCTTACAAGTGACAGCGCAACCTGTCTGCTCATGTGAATCCAAACACCTCTTGGTATTTTGTCAGCATGACCTGGCTTGGCATCTGTGTGGTTCCTTTAAATGGCCAGTGGCAGTCCCAGAGAATGTCCTCCCCTTCCCCATTTGTACGATTTGTACCACATCATTACTTCACACAGATGCCCTTTCCCTGGAACTCGCAATACATCACCACAGGAGCACCATGGAAAACTCAACATGCACACATACATGTAAGAGTTCGTGCGCAAAGTACATAGCATCGCTACCCAACAGCTCCATTTCCACAGCCACACCTGAAGAGCTTGTTTAAGCAACCACCCCGTTACAGAGAAGATAGTGTAACCATGTACCTGCTGGACGGGCGCTGCTGCCCTGAAACCGCGAACGAAACCCTCGGGAAGAAGACGAACAAGAGCAAACTGCAACACTAATCCAATGCCCCAGAAGCCTCCTGTGATGGTGTACACAGAAACGGCCAAAAACGCCTGCAAGACCATGACCCCCATTTTCAATCACCATCTAGGGCAGCCCCTGCTCATGCAGATTGTGCAACCCAGATCCCAATCCCCTTGTCACAGCTCCTCTCTGCCTGCTAAACCATAAAATCCGGTGTTTTCCCGCCTGAAAGACGTAAAGAGGTCTGCTGTGACTCGGCCAGCTCTACAACCTCCATCCAATCATTGCAGCCATACCTACCATGGTCTGGGGTTGACATGTGTGTGAGGTGCGTGTGTGCATGGGTGTGGTGCATGTTGCAAAAAAGAACGAAGTAACCTTAGTACAGCAGCACCTAACCCAGATGCAAATGATATTTGGTGGTCCCTGCATGAATGTAAGTTTAAAGACAAAAGGCTAATGAGAATATGACCCTAACAAAGCCCTGACCCAACAAACGTTTTGTGACAGGACACGCCATAAACAGGCGTGCACTCGTAACACATCCGTACAAGGCAAAGCCATCAACAGCAACCAGCATGACAACTACAATAACATAGAGGTACCAAGAACATGAAGAAATAAAAGCGAGACGTACCAACAGCTTCCAGAGACTGATGAGTGCCGTGACAGGGCAATCCTGGACCAGAACGACAAAATCATTGATGACCTCCTGCGGATCCCGTCCAGCAATGATGGGCTGGCGCGGACTTGCCAAAGGGCATCTCCAACGTGTGCTTCGTCGTGCAGACCTCTGCAGGACTACCTCCAGACGATCTGTGTCCAACATGCTGGGCTGACACTGGCACACACCACTGTTCTCCAGCGCTTCGGTCAACACCATTCGGACATTATATCTGCCCAGAAAAAGGAAAACGGACGCTCAGTCCCAGCCTGCATAAGTATGCTACTAGGTCAGCAGCACACGCTCCCATTGTTGGACAAGCAAAGAGCCCCTCGGACCGCATCATCTACATCATGTATTGAGCACTTGTTGCACAACTTGAAGTGGAAGCCCATATGGTAGGAAGTTGAATTGGGTCTGTTCCTTGGCCCAAGGGTGAGTGTCATATGAGGTAAAGAGCGAGCATTTCAAATTAAGAATGAGTCGTCAAGCTCCGCCCTTGAAGAGTCTTACACACAGAAGTAAGACCAATTCCATGCTACGGGGTGTAGCGTCATTGGCAAGAACAGTGAAAATACAAACTTGACAATTGCTGAAGGTCCTCAGTCAGCAAGGGTTTTCTCGATGACACGACACCCTTGAATTTGAAATCCCACTCACTTTGACACAGCTTGGTCATTGAAAATGCATGATGGCAGAGTGACATCAGTGAGGTAATGACATAACTTGTGTTTATGAAAAACTCTGCAAATGCGCGGCAGAGATCCTACGCTGGGCTTATACGTCACTCTCCACACTCATGAACCTCTACCAGGGAAGTCTGGCTCGCCAATAATGTGTAACTCGATTGTCAGGGCCTTTCGAGTACAGGAACATACCGCGTCATACACAAATTGCAGATCTTGATTGCCTCGAGCTCTTTTCCACGGTAATATTCAAGCTGCAGCCATTTCTTCAAGCAATCGGCATGAACGTATGCCAATGAACCTTTGCACTTGCATGGTCGGACCAGCAGGCCTGCATAGTGCCAGCAGAACAATGTAAACCACACATTTCAAGGCAATTTATACAGCATTGGTTCTCGGATGACTCATGAAGTCAACATTATATTGACAAGTCTTGCTGGTAGTGCACAATGTATATTGAGTGTCCGGTTAACCTGTATGCAATGCAATTCGTTGCTTACCCTCTGAAAGCCCACACTCTAAATCCGACACGACTGTTCTTATCACCCTATACTGCCCATCACGGATTTAAAAAAAAAGGGTCTAACAGCAACAGATAAGAGCGTGTACAGGTCCAAAACCTAATGTACCCTAGCAGCTGTTGCCCTGTGTTCAAAACGCATACATATAAGTAACAGTGTAACTATGTTCAAAACACATACATTGGCTTGAGCGCATCTCGGTTCAAGCCTCAGAGACAAGGTCTTCAAGACTCTGCAGGGAAGAACTGATATTGTTGCACTGCCATAAGCGGAGGCTGGTCACCTTCGGGACCAGACAATTCACGGTCATAGCAGAAGCGACATGTTGGCGCATCATCCTCTTTAGTACAGTGCTCCTGACATAATGGTGCGCCGTGGGGTTCCGGCACTGAAGCCCGGGCATGTGAGGGAGCAATTCCGAAATATGTCATCCTCAGCACTGAGACAATTGAATTGTCGCTTAGGGCGGAACAGATAAGTGACTCGAGATCAAACCGTCAAAAGTGATTGGATTGGATTGGTAGATTGGATTGTGTGAATATCAACCATTTCTGAAGGTGGCCGTTTCAGCAACAGCCCCAAAGGAAATCCTCAGGCACAGGCTCTGCTATGCTCTAAGCCTCAGCCTTCAAAGTGCGTGAGGAACAAAGCTATGGTTTTGACTTCCTCTTCGGAAGTAACGGCAAACAAGCCAGGGCATCTACGTCCGTGTCGGACCACAAAGGACGACGCCCCAACTCCCGGCCCAGAGGTTCCTGCGGGAAATGAAACCTTAAAGTGCTTGGTTACTGGGTTAATCCAAGCTTGTGTAGGGCTCCAGAGGAAGTGCAAGCACGGAACCTTCTTCCGCAGTCCCGGAACGACGTCAGGTATCGTAAGAATTGAATGCTTCGAAATCTTAAGGAAGATACCGTCTTCGAGAGCAGGGCTGACTCGCGTCCAGCTACTGACACAGCTACCGAGACAACACTACTGACTAGATAGCAGTACTACTAGCCTACTGACATCTGACCTACCTCCCACTTTCCCTTCCAGGCCGTTCGCGATCTTCTACTTCTCACCATGTGCAGCTTCTCTTGAATGTGGATATTGCCACCTAGTGATGCAAACGCTCTGAAATCCCTCCCCAATCCCTTCTTCCCAAATTCCCTCGTCCATAGTTCCAGATGAACTTGCGCGTTGAAATGTAGGTAAGACTGTCCCAAGCAAAACAATCACTACTACAAAACTTCAACTGTGTTGCAATTGATTGATGGTACTGGACTGTAGGGGGAGGGGCGAATGCAAGCCCAAGACCACGTCAAGGCTTGGACTAGCTCTCCATTGATCAGCTGTATTCTCTTTCAGGCCCATCCAATTCCAGTCTGCTTCCAACTTGCTTTGCTAGTGGGCATCCGTTTCCACACATTGCCCTGCAACTCGATCCATCTATAAGGGCCAAGCCGGTTATTGCGTGGCAAGGCAAATGCGCGATCCTCTGAAGCCTGGCAAACACCTGCGCAATCCTCTCAGTCCAGACATTCTGTGATGCCGCTAGGCCTGCTTTGTGTGAAGGCTTCGGATGCATACCCACCGCCCGTGTCTAATTTGCTGGGATGCATACCCACAGCTTGTGTCTAATTTGGTGGGAGAGTGTCACAGCACCTCAGGTTCCAGTCTTTAGTTTATTGTGCAAGTGCCCATTGCAGCGTAAATGACACATTCAAAGTAGACTTGTCTACAGCTAGATGAGTGCCAGGTCCTAAACTTTTCCCTTTACAAGTCTACTTACAAGTTTACAAGTCTCAATGTGTCCTGTTTACCTACGTTAGATGCTTATTGTAATGAAGCGTTGATTCAACGGCACGTCCTGCCAATCAGTTCACCTAACCGTTCCTTCCCTGGACTTTCCAATGGGATCACTATCCATGCTGCAGCCAGCAGACCCGTGCCATGCACAAGCACCTCCACCCAGTGCAATGTGTGTGTGTGTGTGTGTGTGTGTGTGTGTGTGTGTGTGTGTGTGTGTGTAGATGTGTGTATGTGTGTGTGCGCATGTGTGTGCGCGCCCGCGCCCGTGTGTGTGTGTGTGTGTGTGTGTGTGTGTGTGTGTGTGTGTGTGTGTGTGTGTGTGTGTGTGTGTGTGTGTGTGTGTGTAAGACTGATACAGTTCACTTTTCTTTTGTGTGTGTGTGTAACACTGATACAGTTCACTTTTCTTTTGTGTGTGTGTGTAAGACTGATACAGTTCACTTTTCCCTGGGGGGAAAAATGTGGTACAATATGTACGATACATGAGGTACTGAATTGTCCCTGCCAAGGACCAATGCGACGAGGTCGACCGACCTTGTACCGGACAAGCAGAAGTTGAACGTTTGTAACCACTGATCCATCTCGTTCAGCAAACTTATGCTAATTTCTGGAAGGAAGAAGGCTTGATTGTGTGAATCATTGCGGCGGATTGTTCCCGCCGCCGACGTTTGTCACAACGGCCGGAGACATATGATCGGCCCCATCATGCAGTGATTACTACTATTGTTTGGACTGGAAAACTTTTCATTGGTTGGAACTGCGGGCTGGTAGCTGCGTGTCCCTCCTGCCTGGAGCACCTGCCGACGTCCATCGGCACTGCAAACTTCACAATGGTTAAAAAATGTGCGCCCCGTCGTGGTGTCTTCAAGTCTCCTTTTCACCAGTGATAGTTTACAAGTGGCTATGTAGTACTAATTGTTTCGGGCTTTGCCCATGCGTCGTCACGAGGAAGTTTGGTTTGGAGCTGCTTGGTGAACAGGTCCAATTGCAAAACCTTTACAATTTGCCAATGGGCTTGTATGTTTGTGGGTTGCTCTCAGTAAGCAGAAACCGGCAAGTGGCAGCAGCGATGGATACAGACGAGCCAGCCACTGCTTCAGCTGAACCAGCATTTGTACCGCTGACTGGTAAGCAATCAAGAAGTGCATGCACTTGGATGCCCGTCCATCAATTGTAATGAAGAAAAATGCGGGTTTTATTTGATTCGAACTCCCTGAGTGCATAATGGTCCAAAGTGCAGCTTTCCTGTAGTCTTGGTTAAGAACCGTCATGATACAGCAGGCCAAATCACCAAGCCTACGGGAATGGATTGGATGGGGTCTGGTCCCTCTGAGTCTGGGAAACAGCAGCCAGGATCATTGGGAAACAGATGGCAACAATCACTACAACGTACTGGGAAGCGCGGCCAAGTAACCACCAAACAACGGCGCAGGAAAGCCATCAAGCTTGCAAAGGTGCGAAGCCTTTACCATTTATGAAAGTTCTTCTTCTCCAATACAAGTACCTCACTGTCAGCCACAATCACTTTTTGATGGAACCCAAAGGCGTTCCTCAATGCTTATGTATTGCCACATCTCCACGAAAGGAAAAGACAACTAAGCCCTTGGGCCCCAAAGGGCTGCAACGCATAAACCTCCTGCAGAATGTCCTGATGCAGTTATTATTTCACGGGCATGGGATAAGTGGCGTGAAGCTGGCCAAAGCTGTGTTGAGATTTCAGATTGTGGTATAGAGGACTTCCCCTGTTTGGGCATATCATTGTCGATTCCTCCCCTGAGTTTGCATCCCTTTTGCACACTTAACTAGAAGGAGTGCGCATCAGGCAGGGCTCTCTCAAGTGCTAGGGGCTCTCTCCAGTGCAGTGTGTGGCAATTGGGGCATCAAGGGGCTCGCAGTTCAGCAGAGTTGGAGTTGCTGGAATCCGCTATACTGCAAGCCCCTTCGCCTTTTGTCTTTCCTCCCCCCCCCCCCCTTTTTAGGGGTACTTAACTTCTAGATGTTAGTTTGACGTTCTGGTACCAACCAGGGTTAAAAGCTGAAGCAGCACATGGCGGTGCCAGACCGACATGACTGAAGATGAATTGTGTGTCGTTGGCAACGGTTTTTGGTTGGAGACAATGCCGTCTGCTGTACATGCTCCTGGCTGTGCCTGCTCTGCACCTTTTGCGGTGGTTCAAGGGTGAAACACAAGGCCTCCTGCTGCACATACTCATTCAGTGGATACCCCAATAAGGCCCAACTTCACATCAGCCAGGAACACTGAAGGACCGTTGTCAGCAATATAGGCGAAGACATTACAGCGAGATTCATCTTTTCTCTCCCACCAAAACACAAATCTCAAACTATTAAAGAGATTGGAAGTTTCTGTTACTTTGTTGACATCGCCAGCAGAAGCTAATGCCCATCTGGTGGCGTTCTGCATTGCCACCATCGATAGCTCAAGTATTGGAACTAGTGGCGTACGTCAATCTTCTGCAGTGTGATCACCCAAGTAGCCACTACTGCTGCTCCTGCTGCTGCTATTAGAAGTGCAAGGTGTGCATGACCCGGCACACGCGGAGATATTCTGTAAAGCACCACAAAGACTCCCCGTTTCCCCCGTACATACACGACTGCTGCTACTGCTGTGGCGGAGCTTGGCCTTGGCTGTGTGGGTGTGTTCAAGCAGGTGCCTTTCGTAGATTGATGCTGATCGCTTGGGGTTGTTCGGCGTGGCAGGCTGTTGCTGTTGCAGATCGGAAGCAGAGCAAGATCGGCAAGATCTCTTCAAAGAACAGTCGGAAAGCGACATTGAAGGGGTTGTGGACAAGCGTACAAGCAGAACCATGAGCGAGCAAGCAAGCACGCTGAGACCGGATTTTGCTCCGCAGGAATGATGTGCAATTGCAGGAGGGAGTGTGGCTCTTGGCAGCACCTGATGAAGTTATCTCTGCTGGAAGTTGCTTTGAGGCCC
>KV908576.1:57500-100000 GCA_002005505.1 Botryococcus braunii | reverse complement strand
TGCATGCCTCGAGGCAGAGACAATTGCACTGCCCCAAGTAGCACACACGTCTTCCAAAGCTTCAAGATTTTAGCACTAACTTTACGTGTTGGATTGCAGTACAGTTACAACGGCCCTGCAAGGCCAGCCCATCGGCTGGAGTATATACAACATGTGTCCACAGCAGCTGGGTTAACCAAGCAAATGCGCAACTGGACTACGCGCGCAGCTGCAAGATCCTGCTAGCATCAGTCAATTGCCACTTCTCTTTAAAGATTTTCATTACCGCAAAATTTTCATTACCGCAAATCTTTGAAAATCCAGAATTCTTCAAAAAAGATAGAAACAAAGGTAGTGTGCCAGTAGTGACTTTAGTTCACCGCGAAGCGTTTTGACAAGATCAACAAAAGTTCAGTTCTTACGACACAGCCGCATATGCGGCAGTCTTGTTTTGATGGATCGACCAAAGCTCTTTTTTTGCTCGGTTTCAACCCTCAGCGCATTGCCTATGACCGAGTCAAACCGTCGACTACAGCACGGATCATGCATGTCACGTCCATATGGTGGTCCATTTGATCGATCTCCTACTTTAGGGCTTACCAGCCTTACCGTCCGACCTACCGGTTTCAAATGAAGCTTAACATCCACTTATCCCCCCCAGCAAATGCGCTCACAACAACACCGCTCCATTGTGGTAAAACAATTTCCATGACAAGGATGCATATGGGATGGACTTAAGATGGACCAGTGCCATGACATAAGCCTACCCAGGTCCCAATTACGAACTGGCGGAACTGCGCTTGAAAACCCCCGGACAGAATCTGGAGCCTGCATCCAGCTGGATGTCCTCGAAGAAAGAACTGGCGAGCATGTCCAGCTGCAACGTGGGGATCAGGTGACCCCACGCAAGAACCAAGTCTAACCCACATGTTGTTCCAAGGCTCAACAAGGCCGAGACCACACATCCAACTCATTGAGACTCTCAGTCCCATAGCCACGTGGGACACGGACGCCCGCAGCATTGCGACCGACCACCCGTACATCCCTGACCACACACACTTCTAGTAGACCTTGCCACAGCTCCACTGGCTAATTAGAGCATTGAACAACAATCGTGGCAACCGCAGAACCCATCATGGCCAGTACCATACACTTCCCAGAAGATACATCAAACCGGGCAGTGACACTGCCTTGGGACCCGACGGCTTCGCAAGATTAGCTAGTAAACCTTTAAACCTCTTGTTAAACTTTTACCGCTCACCTTGCAGCTTTGCTCGTACCTGTTTTTCATGTACCACAACACCCAGAGTCCACAAGCCCTTGTATTGACAATCAATGTGCACAAGCCCTTGTATTAACAATCAATGCGCACGTACGTTGCTCATCAGCCGCTGCCCTCTAGGGACACCGCACTGCCGAAAAAACAGCGGTAACCACGTGGTCACCACAGTGGCGACCACGTGCACGTCCTATCAGCCATCCTTACCATGCGCGCTATGTTCAAGTTCTTGCAAGGTTCGTTGGGCAAACCCGAAATTCGGAGAACAAAGAAAGGATTCATACATTGGCTACTGACGACTTACCTCAGCCCAAGCAACATCAAAACCCAACCAATCCAATCAACCAACAGAGGAGATGCAGGTGCAAACCCTTGAAAGTGGATATTTTACCACGCGTTGCGACACCTTGCATTCCACCCCGTACGTACCACACCCGGTTGTTCTCTCCCATGGAACCCTACCAAACGATTCATTTGCATGCTTATAAACAAAATCATCGCCATTGCCATGGTCATTACGGTACCGATGCTGCTGGATGCCCCAAACCCCCCCCCCCTCCCCCCGGGCACGCTCACACATGCATCGGCACCCAAGCCCCTGTGCGCGCAAGGGATACACTGCGATGCATTGGTGAGGTCTCTCTCAGAACCCTCCTGGCTTCCCAACCCTTGGGCAACCAGCACATTGTTTAACTCATTTCCCCTGCCGAAAAGCTCATTGCTTGGGCTGGGAGATGTCTGCAGATCTGGTGCCATGCCACACTTTTATTGCATGCACTGTAATTACCACCGGGCAACCCCTCACAACTTTGGAAGGTAGCCAATCACAAATGAACGGAGAATTGTGCCCTTTCGAATCCAGGAGTCCCTTCTCTCCCGAACGGAGAATGGCTCCCGCTGGAATTGATCCCTTACACCAGGCCCGGCTTCGAATGCCATGGGATATCCATATCCCTTGATATCAAAGGTCCCCAGGTAACAGGGCAGAGAACTCTACCTCGAACCCAGGACCCCGGACATGGAAATTTGCATGTCCTACAGAACTGACTACGCTGTTCAATCTGATATATGAACAGAGCATCGCGACATCCAAGAACCTGCCATCACCCTCAAGACGAGGGATAGAAAAAAAAACCGAAAAAATAAAGAAAAATAAGAAAACAAGAGTAGCAGCCAGAGATCATCGCAACCCCTCTATGGGGATCCTTGCTCTGGCAGCTTCCTGATAAAGATATCAAGCCCACCTAGCCTCGATCTACACCGTGTGAAAAGAAGCCACTATCTAAACAGTCAGTCGCAGGGGCCATGACGTCATAACGCGCAAGGGTCTATATTTGATTGCTGGCGACCAACTAAGCTACGATCCTCAAAAGGGACTGAGGAGTATTGGCAGACACATGCTGCAAAGAAGTAAAAGATTTCTAAAGTATGACTGTGTTCCATTCATCATCTAGCTATGGCATGCCATAATAAGACACCCTGAAGAAACCCGTGCTGCAGTGCATGACCCGTATTCTACACTGCTAGATAGCTTGATAACAAAGACGAAATTCACAATGACGGGCATTACTCGTCAGTGCGAGCGAGCCCGCCTATCATTATGAACTCCTGTTGCACTATGTACACGCATGCCAAACCCCTTTTGAAAAAGGGTGAGGAAGCAAGTGGGAAAGAATGCTGAGGCAAAGTCAATTCTCACTTCATGAGCTGCATTTTGTAAGCAATAATATCAGGGCCAACCATCTTCAGCTCCCCAAAGATCTTATCCGGATTTTTAGTATAATCGAGGGACTCCCGGGGCTCCGGGAGCTGCGTTACAATGCAGGCACCCTCCAAATGCCCTGGGACAACCAATCCGAAGAAAGGGAAAGCCTTAAGGCGGGCTGAAGACCATGAAATGTAGAAAGGTTCCGTGAGGTTGCAACCTGACGCAAAAAATTCTCAGTCCCAAACTAGCCCGATATCAGCTGCAGTACCCACAGGTATTTGCGCAGTAGCCTTTAGGACGTTCAGGCGCCCACTGCCACATCCACTGCTTCGAGCAAGCTCCAAACGATTTCTGCCCCACAGCGCAAAAATGGTTCAGCACCCAACAAGCCGATAGTGCCACTGTACAGTTCTACGTCTTGGAAGCCAAAAGCAGCGCTTTCCTTTCTATTTCCTGGGCGTCTACACGTCAGATCTGAGAGAGAAATCTCCTCGAGTTGACAATACTCTTAACGTTGACAGTAGAGGGCACTCACTAGCTACGCAGGTAATTTGGGTTTTATAACCCCCAAACAAGAAAAAAACCAAAGAGAACAAAGGAGAGGGCTGGGGAGGAGTTACGAAGAAGGTGATGATGATGATGATGATGATGATGATGATGATGATGATGATGATGATGATGATGATGATGATGCTGATGATGATGATGACGACGACGACTACCAAGAGGAGGGCCACAAGGATGTGAAGGATGCTCAAATCCTCTAAGGAGAAATTGGCGACGGCAAGAGCGCTCCCGACAGAAAAAAATCGTACGCCTTTCATGCAAATGACCAATATGCTCTCTCATTATCCCGGACAAGACCACCAAAAGACAACAATCAAGACGGTAACAGTGACATAACTTTGAACGCATCAGTAGACCTTTGAACTCCCGCCTGCCACTTCAACAATTGTCGCAAACCTCCATTACCCGCAAGGTAATGTTTTGCCTTCCAGAGCATCCTCTTGCCGGTCAAACCGAAGAAGAGGACTTGCATGTCTGCTGAGATAACACACTAAGTAATATGCACAAGGTTCCCTCCCTTTGGAGCGGTCAGCTAGCAAAGGAACTGGGGAGGTAATCACCTGTTGACTGCACGACCAACCGCCTGGCGGTTGCTGGTCATCGCAACTCCCTGACCCTTGGTTTCCCCTCAGGTACGGTGCAGGAGGCACATAGCTTCCCGAACTCTTCGACCCTGGTGAAGGGGAGGCAGGAGAGCTCGCTGAGTTGGGGGACTGGGGTGGTGGGGAAGCCGGAGAGGATGGAGGGGGAGGGCTCCGGGAAGAGCTGTTGGGGGCGTTGATCTTGGAGTCCCGTCCGCCAGTGCGGCCTGGACGCAGCACACAAAGTTTTCAAGTCTGATTAGGCTACCCTTTGGGTCTGTGAACACCTCACCAGGCCCTCTGGGCCGGGCTTATTTCATTCCACTTCTCTTATCTTTTTTGCACACCACCCATAAACATTCCACCGTGTGTCACAAACTTGCAACAGCAACAGCGAATCCCACAACCCGGAGTTGGTTGCAGGGCAATGCCATTGCAAAGCCACGTGCAAGGGTTGGTTCTAGCCAAAACAGTACAAACAATTATACCTGACCAGACCAATATAGCCATGGATGGAACTAAGAACTATATGCTGCAAAACGAGATGGCAGTTGAGAATCCAGCAATGAGATTACTTAAGAGATGCTGCTACACCAAATAGACTAACATGCATGCATGCATGCATGCATGCGCGCGCGCGCGTGTGTGTGTGTGTGTGTGTGTGTGTGTGTGTGTGTGTGCGCGTGCGTGCGTGCGCGTGCGTGCATGTGTGTGTGTGTGTGTGTGTGCGCGCGCCCGCGAGCGCGCGTGCGTGCATGCGTGCGTGCGTGCGTGCGTGCGTGTGTGTGTGTGTGTGTGTGTGTGTGTGTGTGTGTGTGTGTGTGTGTGTGTATCAAAGAGCAAGGGACTAACTTTTCCTTCGTTCTCGGTAGGGCATCATCAATGAATAGTTACAGTTGGCAACTTCAGAGCGTGCGCGCACGCGCGCGCGTGTTGGTGGGTGGGGGGCGGGGCATGTATCGACAAGTGTGCGAAATTACGATGCCAGACATTAGTGGGCGTACTCCTCTCTAGAAGAACAAGGGACTATCTTTTACTTTGTTCGTGAGAAAGCATCATCAATAAATATTCCCAGTTGGCAACGCCTGCTGCTACCTAGTGAATGCGCATTGGCGCCAGCAAGAATGCTGTACCTGATGAAAGCTCATTGGACAATGTTTTGCTGGAAGGCGAATCCGACGAGCGGGTTGCAGAAGATGTGGATGCACTGGACGAAGACGATGATGAGGAACTGGATGCAGACGACGAAGATGAAGACTTCCCCGTGGCGCAGTTGGTGGGGTCCACGTTTGTACCAGAGAATGCCGTGATGCAAGGCACTGTGTCATCTGAGGAAGAAGAACCATCACTGCCATCTTCAGGGCCGCTAAAGGCGGTAACCTGGTCTCCCCCATCACACAACAGCAGTCAAAAACAAGTTCTTAGTGCTCGTTATCCGTGTTACAAGCATTGCCAAGTTCGGCTGATTGTCAAACACTAACTTGTCAGTCACAACGGTTTGCTTCAAACCTATTCCTGAGGATGCCACACAACATCTTAAAAGGACGGTGAACAACATCTTATGGTATGCCCTAACAGATATCTAATAAACAATGCTGGACCAAAAACGAGGACCTGCACCCTGCCCCCACCCGCACACATGAAGGGAGCTTTCAATTTCAGATGGCCTGGAAACACCAGCAGCTAAACCATTTCGGTGTTTGGTCGCCTGCTGGGGCTGCTGGGGGACCCCTCCTCACACCATGCACTGGCATGGAGGGGGGGGGGGGTAATTAGTCTAGAAGAGGAGAAGGGGGGGGGGGATTGGAGTATCGTCGTGACAGACAGTTGAAGAAAGCTTTCATATAAACGCATACCATGGCTTCCCCATCCGATGAATCACCACTGCTGGACGAAGGAGCAGTCCTGGAAACCGTGCCGAAACTGAATTGGACCCACGTAGGCAAAACTCCCGTAACGCCGTCAGACTTGATAGCTCCAAAAGCCGTGACCTGCATCAAAATACCAAAGTGGAATCACGACAATGACAAAATAAGGTGCCCTAACTAAAAGCAAGTACAGAAACAGGGAAGCATGCTGGTGCAGTATACTAGTGCCCCTCTTCCGCATGCTGCGAAGTGGAAGGGGAATGCCTGAAGAGGGGCACGGTATCTGCGTGATCCCACTCCTTCGGCAATTTATTCTCTGGACAACCCACTTTGGTATAGATGTCTATGCCAAGGTCGACGTACAAAGACAACGAGCAAGAGCTATTAAAATGGACCCAAACTTGAAAGCCCAGACGACAAACTTGAGCCCGACGCCGACATGTACAAGTCGGGCCGTACATGTAGCCAGCAATGGATCAATACCCTTCCAAACAGTGGTAAGCAGCATAGTGCCGAACTGCAAGCAACTTGTACAACTATCGTCATGCTTGCTGTTACACCCAGATCGTCCTATAAATTCGCTCAAGGAGGCGAAGTGGCATAGGACAGGTCAAATACACAGACCCGTGTCAGAACGGGGAAACTACAGGTCAAAGACCACGAATCGGACAGGTCTTTTACATTGAACATGTCAATCCCCAATCCCTCCCGGAATGTACAATGCGTAGCCAATCACGAAACATTGCAACTTTTGAGCGCATTGCGCACCTCATAGTAACCAAGATGGCAAACATAATCCAAGACTCCGGCCCAGGTTAAACAATGGACCTCACGAAAGCTCTCAATAAAACAAAGTACATGCAGCGCCAGCATCTACATCAAACAACCTTTGCTGCACCACTACACAAGTAGGTATCTAGTGAGGCACGGCCACCCCCAAAACCGCGCTCCCAAAAGAATAAGATAAAAGGGAGGAGGAATGTGCTCACATGTGCAAGAGAAGATAGGACATGAGATAGTATTCATCTCCTACTCAATGTAGCAACTAACAAAAAGAGCTGCCACCCCAACCAGAGCTCTGAAAGACTGACAAGCACTCTCGAAACCTTGTGCAAAAGCCCAGACATCATGACGTCATGTTTTAAGTCATCAAATCGTTACCTCCTGGCCATCAGAGGCAACGAGACGGACATCGATGGGCGTCTGCGGACAGTTATTGAGTTCCCAAGCCGCTCCCCTGGTTCAAACACACCAATATATGATCAGCAACGAAACATTGCCACAGATGCTCCAACCACAACCCTCACAAACGCCATGCACGCGTCAGTGTGCGCGTGATGGTTGGTTAGGGCGCTTGCAGCAAACCCGAATGCTGACGGCATCATGAACTCATGCCAAGCCATGCTGAATGTACATTGTTCAGTACTTTCACACACCAGTCAGACCCCACCATCGGACGGCCTCGCCATGGGTATGCACTCGCAACCGGTAAGAAGATGCGATTGTTTATTTTCAATTGTATTGTATGCCCGGTAAGAAAGACAGGAAACTCGAGCGGCCATTGCCGAGTCCCGTGGGCACATGTCAACAACATATTGCAAGCACACTAGCAGAAAGCAAACTTCATGTTACTCTTGTCCACTCAACAAATGGACAGAGTGTCGTCTGCAAAACCCATAACGGACAACAAAAGCTGGGCACGTATATACTGCCAAGAGGGCCGGGGACGATGTAATAAAAAACAGAAGCAGGAGAGGCAATACCATATGTTGGTCATCCCCTGCCACCCAGTGTTTGGTCCCTTGACCTGTACGGTCTTTATTGCCCCAGGACCTGCCGTCTCCTGCAGGAACCACATAGCACAACATCAAAACCTCCACAACCATCATTCCCTTGAGTAGTCCACTGACACACGGAAGGAACTACGCAATTTACCTAGTCTTCAGGAGGAACCCTTTCCGCACAGACTCCTGCTGAACCAGGAAAGACAGTCTTTACTCTGCACTGCTATCAGCATAGAGCACGTCGTGCAGAAGAAAAAGTGTTAGCTTGTGAATCATCTAGCATACACAGGCATGACAACCTGACCACAATCTCATGCCAAACGTAAACTCCAAGACGAGCCCCTCCAAAAAACCTTCAGGTAGACAGAATCTCCTACTGCACATAGTCACAACAGCCCAGTCCCCAAAGCGCGTAGATAAGCAGACGGTACCAGTGCTCGTCCCTGCACCTGCCGGGCGGTATATTGGTACTGGGTGTAGCCTTGTAGGCTCGCACAGTGTATGGTATGGTGCTCGGACCATACCAGCACTTTCGTCGGTGCACGGCCATCCCACCACAAATGTAATATTTTTGGAAGGATGGCCGTGCACCGACGAAAGGGCTGGTATGGTCCGAGCATCAGACCATATACTGTGCGAGCCTACAAGGCTACACCAGTACCAATAAACTGCCCGGCACGTGCGGGGACAAGCCCCGGCACCGTCTGCATACCGGCGGTACATCCCCATAACCATCTATTCAATCATGCATCCCGCTAGGCTCACCCCAACACAAGAGAGCCGCTTTGCGTACCCGCGTAATCATCACAAAAGGAACATGCTGACCCTGTGAGCATTTGCAAATGCAAGAACTTAAAAAATAAAAGTGGGTAAACATTGCCGAAAACCCTTGTATACAATCCACCAGCGGTGGATAAAATTTTGACAACAGCTGGGGACTTTCACAGTGGATTCCCTGAGGCTTTTAAAGGTGGAGCATGGAAGAAGAAGTTGAGAATGCAACGACCTAGGGCTCAGGACAGACTTGCCTGCACCATCAGTCGTATCCAACCTCCAGACCCAGAGAAGCTATCCACTTTGACCTCCATGTTTGCAGGAGGTGCACACTCAACGCGCCTATATCTCATAGCAATGCGTCCAATCGCCATCGGAGCAATCTGCTCCCCAAAAAGTATTTAATACTATCATGATGGACATATCCACCCTCCTCGCTACCTTCACCGAAACAGCATGAAGAAGCTAGCTTGAAGAAGGCTCCTAAACTTCAACATACCCCTTCACTTACTCAAGGCAAAGCATCCGCAGGTACTGTAGTATTTACTGAGCTGGGTAAAGCTAGCATTAAAAACCTCCCCTAGGCAAAACAGTAAAGGTCACTGCTACCCGTACAGACTCAACATCAGTAGATCGACGCCGATCACAGTGCGCACATACCTTGTTGAAAGTGAGAGCCTGTATGTCGAACTGGTTCGAAGCGCACTCGGGGCAAGAGTCCGTGATCATAACTGTCACAGATCGCTCTGAAGGATCTGAGTTGCAGCGACCCTACGCTCGCCCATATACACCATCAAACCAGTTCCTATGTTTGCACATAGAGTTAGCATACTGACTTATTGCAAACTCCACTGCCTCGGCAGAAAGCATAAACAGCCAAAGTCCTTCGAAGGGCAGAAAGCATATACAGCCAAAGTCCTTTGAATTCAACGGGAAAGTGGGCAGATAAGGAAGTCCTACTTACATTCACTATTTTTATGCTTCTCAAGGGGAAAAAACTCCAACTCCACCTCCACCTCAAGGTGGCAAGCGTGTCAATTGGGAGCACGTTTGAGCTCATGTGTTAAAAGACGATCAAAGAATGATGGAACTATTTAGTCATGACACTATCATCTGCCTCTAAACCAATCTCTTGTCTAATATATTATACATGTCTATGCTTATATAAGCCTAGACCTATAACAAACTCTAGATATGAAGGACATATATGGACAAGGTTTGAGAACATAAACGCCCCCAAAAGCAGTCAAACAAGGTCTGATACTGCAGTGTCGCAAATTAGGTCAAGTAATATCTTGAAACCAAACCGCCCCAGAATAAAAGAAGCATTTTAAAATGCGAATCATTTGCTCAAACCGTTATGACTTCCACAGGAGTTCTCCCAGTTCAAAACACTGTCTTTGGTTCAGAGATCCAACAAGCAACATAATTGATGTAAATACTTTAGTACATCAATGCTGGAGGTTTGAAAGACGATCTGACCTGGAACTGAGATCCATCGTTGACGCACTCGATCTGGAAGCATTGCCTGCACACACAAATAAGCCAATGTGTTATCATAATTGACAACCTTCACTTCAAGAGCAGCTCCTGCTGCCTCAAGAGCGACCACACCATGTGGTGTGGTCCCTCACGTGCACGCATGCATGCCGCATTTGTAAGAGAAGGCGGCTCCCGAGCATGACAGAAAGTTTCTTTAAAGCACTTGGTGGATGAAAAAAAAACTTTAAAACAAAACCCGCCTGTGCTGAGGACCCTGAGTGCTCATACATGTGTGCATGCCGAGGCTTCGACCCAGCAAACATGTCAAAAGCTCCGACCAAAGCCAGCAATCCCAATATATCGTTACCAATGGCTTCCTAATCCTGAAGTTCCGACAAGCAGAATGATTTCCACATGAGGCAGAGGATCAGGGACTCCCACCTCTGCCTTCCAAGGAAGGCAAAGGGCTCGTGCACGACTTGCTCGGGTCAGAAATCTATTGTAATACACTCCACCTCACTCAATCTAACGCCGACGCATCATGATTTTCGTTGGGCAGATCCATACACTCCGGACAGCCCAATGAATCCAAGGCCAGTTCCAACATCCATCAATACTTGAAGAAAACTTGTTTCAAAATTTCAATTTTGTGCAGACTTCACATGGCTGATTAGTATATCACAAGCAAAAATCAGTGGATCGCTTTGTCAAAGCAGTGCAAGCCCAAGTATGGCCATCAAATTAAATGAAAGGGAGTTGAGATAAGGAAAATTTAGAACCGCACCCACAGCCCTGCACAGGCCCCGCCATGTAAAAGGGGCTGCTGTGGGCCAAAGCTGCCACGCTCCAGAAAGGGTACTGTTCCTTGTCCAAGACTCCGTAACCGCAAGATCCCTGGCAATTAAACAGCCCCACCATAACCAATTTAAATTTGCATCTAAGCGTTAGAAGCAGCATGCTATATCAAGTTCAAGAATGGTCTGGCCTGCATCTTGAATTCCTTCGAAGGAATTCCCTTGCAAAGAATTCTGCAACAGTAATCAGGTGTGGGAAGTGGCTATACAGCCGAGCTCTTAAAGAAACTCTGAAAAATATACAGCTAGACGGTTATGTACTTCGTGCCATACTATTAATAAACAATTCCGAAGGGTACTGGTGCACACTACCGGTAATGCAATGGTATACCATTACACTACATACTCTTGTTAGAGATCACGTCAACTGAGGGGATCGAGACAGCTCTAGGGAGAAGATACCCACCTCTTTGGTTCCAAATGATGGTGAATATGGATCCATGCCATCTTGTGCGCCCCCGTAGTTGGTGGCTATGCCGTTTTGCCAGCTACCAAGAGGTTTTTGAGCCAGAACTGTGGCCCCTGTCGCCAAGAGCATCAGCACTACGGAAACCATGTTGGAACCGAAGACAGAAGACACCCGAAAAGGGATGAAGGTTCTAGAAACTCGTTCTTGCGGGACTCCCGGGGCAGCACGAAGAGCACCAGCAAACAATGCTACCCTCACCGGCGCAAATATGAGATTCAGAGAGATGGATGCTTCGATGCTGTTACACACCGGCGCAAATGCGTATGCTCTGAGTCCAACGTTGCTTCTGCCAATACAATGTAATACTGTTATGGCTAGAGACCGTGACCTGCCAACTTTGCCGACCTGCCGTTCAACACCTCTGGAAAGCGAGGGACCGCCAAACTGCTGTAAGCAATAGCGCAACCTTGCTGGTCCTCTTGAATGAAGTGGTCCCTTCAACCACTCAGATCTGCCCAGCCCTCTTGCCAAAGATGTTGGTTATTTTAAGAACGATGATAAGCAGCTGCAGATGGTGGCGCGCCACCGCTTGGAAGAAGAAGAAAGCCGCTCCGCGCAAATCTACCAGGTGATTCTGGCACAAAAATCTGTGGATACTTTCAATTGCCTGCAGTCACCTGCCGGAGTATTCCGCACGCCCAAAAATCTTTGTCTCTTCCTGCACCAACAAGTCCACAAGGGATGAGGACTAGCATGACAAGCCCTTGAACATGTGTACTTCTGATGATCAGGCAGTCATGAACGCTTGTTTACATGAACACATGGCGACAATTAAAGATAAGAGCCGCTACACAGTACAAGTCACGTGGATGCAAAGTACTCATACACAGGGCACAACTAATTTCTTGTGCAATGTTGTAACAAACCTCCACTACACTGTAACTTGCAACCCTTCATCCTGTAGCTGGCCTGCATCACGTGTACGAGGGCTTTATGGGGTACTTGCATCTGAAATCTACATGACGAGCGCACACATATCAGGATATCGCAGGAATCCCTTTCATGGTGATACCGCACATATGTGCTAGGCTGTAAATGAAACTCTGAGTTCAGGACCTGTTCGACCCTTTTACGTGCACGCCGCGTATCCTCCCGCCCAGGAAGGAAAGACTGGGGTACCTCTTGCTACCTTGAACATGCGCTTGCACCTTTGCTTAACAGTTGGCCATCGCAGGACAAGCACCAAGCAATCCTAATAATGGTGATGATTAATTTACTCTATTCCCTCACGGCTGCGCTGGAGCAGCTGTTTAGATCACTTTCGAGCCATTAGTGGTCATAAAAAGACAAGTTTGGCCACTCAATGCCGTCCAGAACCATTCCTATGGAAATGCGCAACACGTGTGGTGCAGCTGTCGCAAAGCACGTTTAAACGACTCCCATGTCCTGCGGGAGCTATTAGCATAGGAAACCACGGTGATGGATTGAACACTCACTAAAACTTGTTTTTCAGGCAAATCAGGTATCCACCTCAAATACAGCAGACGATGTGGCGGACGGCGGCTAGCTGGATGCGCTACTTGCAACCTTGGGTGGCGCAACGACTTCACGAACTGTTGCTCTCTCTCGATATATGAAGAATTAAAGCTTAGTTCGTATATTTAAAGTGACCAGGCTTCGGTGTCTCCCCAAGGAATGGACCACGGTATACGCGGCGAGGCAGATCAAGGCTAGCGACGCTGGCTGTCCCCAACTTTGCATTCACCACAACCCCGGCACTTTGTTTTCGATAAGCAATAAAACTATTAGTCGTGCTGCTCGCAAAGTTCAAAGCCCGCTTTTTGGAGATGCGGATAAGAACTTCAGAGCCACTGCCGCGGGGTTGAGGTACAACACGGGGTATTAGAGGAATCAAGAGGGCTATGTCCGACATATAGCAAGCCGCCTCCTCGTCCGAAAATGACCTGGTCTTTTTGAAGCCTCGCAAAAGCTTTAGATCCTCAAACATAGACAGCAATTTCAAATCCATTATATTGCATAACACAACGGCTTGAAGACTACTAGGGTTGCAGCGTAGGAAAGTCTCGATCGAGGGACATTCCAGGAACCTTGGCCGGCACCGCATGTCCACAGTTCTAGCCGATTACCTTAAATGAAGTAATTTTACGTATTTTAAAAAAGTAATTCCCCTTTTGCGTTGGAATGTAGAAGTCTCAAGTTCTGGTTTGATTTACGTGGTTGGCTAGGATGTCTATTCACCAGTCTGACTTATCGGTAACGTTGCAACGGAAGGGCGAAGTGTCAGCCATTTTGCGTCAAACCTTTGGAATTTGACAATTTGTGTCCTTCTGATATAAGGTTTGCACGTTGCACAGGCGGGATCAGTATTTGATCTGCCCCACTGGAGTTTCAGGGCAGTATCTGCCGCGACTACAGTTTACTGCACTATTTTAACGTGGGCTTTTGACAGTAGATATCATATTAGAATTCGTTCGCCGCTAGGGTTGCCTGCCCGCTCGTGGCGATGGTGAGGTATGTTGCAATTGCCGCTCTGTTCGTCTTCGGAGCGAGCGGCCTTGCGGCTCAGGACTCAAGTGGCCAGGACAGCTCTAGCAGCCACCCAACTTATATTTTAAGCTTCTCACCGGTGAGTGGGAGTCCGACCATTGAAGTACTGGGCAGGTTCTTCTCCAATTGTCACATCAGCCAGGCACGACCATTTCGCAGTTATTTGGGGAAACCGTCTCCTCAGTTTCCACCACTGTGCAATCTAAATCTTTCTTTTTAGCTTTAACTCAGCTTCAATGGCGTTGACCTGGCAGGAGCATGCTAGCCTAGTGAGCAGTAGGCTAGGAGCACTATGCGGGTTACTAATTTTTGGCTGCAGGCTTGATGTGTCATCAGGTTTTGCCTCCGTCTCGTAGTATGTGTCCGTTACAGCTATGACGGATGTGTGAGAGTGTTTTAAC
This sequence comes from Botryococcus braunii, assembly GCA_002005505.1. Taxonomy (NCBI): domain Eukaryota; kingdom Viridiplantae; phylum Chlorophyta; class Trebouxiophyceae; genus Botryococcus; species Botryococcus braunii. Next base: position 85,746 of record KV908576.1, on the reverse strand, counting down.
CGCGCTTTAAAGCTGGTCTTTAGCTGGTCTGATTGTGCTGAAGAAGGTGGTCTGATGTGCACTTGAAAGCCTTATAGGTGGCCTGGTGTGGTGAGAATCGATGTCTGTATGGCTTTGCGCAACGCATACGGGGGTACTGTTACCACAAACATTATCTTTTTCTTCTACTTGTTTCACGTCCTCCCCATGGGCAGCAGTCACAGTTGTCTGCAAGCTTATCCAACAACATGATTATGCCGCTGAATTCATTTCTCGCAAGACCAACTGGTCAGTACTGCAAAATCGCGAATTTTGTGTTCCCTATTTATTAAAAATAACATGTGCATTTATCATGTTTTGCAAGGATGTGTGCAAAGGAGTTGTTGTTAACCCGTAGCCCTTTCGGGTTTTCGGACAGGTTCCTGGAAACACTCAGCGTATCCGGGCAGCTTGTGCCCCATCCATGGATGCAGCAAAAAAGATCGTGAAGAATTTTCCTGCAAACTGCCATATCCCAAGTGGGTTCTATCTTCAAACTGGAAGTTATTCATGTCACTTGATCGTGTTACATGTTTCAATCTGCTGAATCTTGTGTGTTGGTCTGCACTCACACTGCATGTCATGCACGCCATACTGCTAAGGGATATCTTGTCCAAGCACATATGTACTGCTCAGGTACTTCCTAGTGAATTAGAAGTACCTGAGCAGTAGATATGTACCACGTGGTTGGTGCTTGGACAAGATATACCTAAGCAGTACATATATACAGCACTAACATATAGTAAATATGGTTTAATGCTTGAATATACCTAAGCAGTACATATGTACTTACATGGCGCCTAACCTTTATATGTACATGTTCGTGTGCCATGAACAGCAGTGGGTTCAGCCCCCTAGTCCTCAGCTGGTCCTACTTTCACTGATCAGTTTTACCTAGGCGAGGGGCATGCACAGCGGGACACTGTTGAATGGCATTTGGTTGCTGTAGCAACGAGATTGCATTAGTAGTTACTGCCAAGTTTGTGTGATTCATGCAGCGGAATTTCATGCAGTGTTATGTAGCTGCTGCTGCAGGCAATGGCGCTTGCGGTGTCTCTGCGAGTTTCACTCGTTTCTGACCCTATGAATATTAGTATGGTTCTTCGTTACAGTTCCAATTTACAGTGACCGGCTACATCTGCCGGCACAATGAGCGGGCGGGTGCGGGTGTGTGTCAGTGTGCACGTGAGGGTGCGGGTGTTGGCCGCGCACTTGTGTATGTGCGGGCGTGTGTGTGTGTGTGTGTGTGTGTGTGTGTGTGTGTGTGTGTGTGTGTGTGTGGGGGGGGGGGGATGTGGGTGGGTGGGTGTGGATGTAAAGGGGGGGGGCAGGTGGGGAGTGTCTTTGTGTGGGGAAATGTGCGGGGGTTGGGCGGGCGGCCGGGCTGACAGGGAAGATGGGGAGAGGGGTGAAAGAGTGAGCTCGAAAGGGAAGCCTGCTCCTTTTGAGTTTTGATCGGTCAATGTGATGCAGGGTGCAAGCGCTGCTACACGTTCGCTGTTTTAGGTACGCACATGTAGTAGCCCCCCTGTGAAATCCCTTTTGTACGACACTGGGCAAGGTAGGGGGATGGTGGGACAAAGCTTATCCATTGATTTGAGGTGCAGAATGCTGTTTTTGCCTTGTCAGCCGGTTGTGGGCGCTTTGACTGATAGGCGTGCGGGTTGATGCATGGAGGTACATTAGTGGCGGACACATGGCCTCCTCGGTGCTGAAACTGGGCTCTAAATGTGCAGGGGGAAATAGGCTTGGGCTGCCGAGTCTAGTTTAATGCGATTATCAGTCAATGAAGTTTATTCGGCTGCACTAATCCTGCTTTGTTTGATCCGTTCCATCCCTGTCCTTGTTGCATACTGAGAATCCACCAGAGATGCTTGTTGACATGTACACCGTGTATGTCTGTTAACACTTATGCCGCGTATGTCTGCATTTCAGGGATGGCTGGGAAGTTCAGTGACGATGATCTTGACAACATCCAAAAATGCATTCCCGGAGGCATTCAGGACAAAGAGCTAGATGGGACGGTACGCAAACTCATTTTGCACACTACGAATTTGTACGTATTTGTATGAGGTCGATTTGATTCTAGTTTTAATCAGCAATACTGCGAGGGTTGCTTGACCCATTACGACATACCCTTTGTACGTGACCTTCCAAGCATTGCGCACGCCTACGAAGCTTGTTCAGGGAACCGAACTTTGTTGTTGGAGGGAAAAGAGGATAGTCATTCTCTGTCTTTAACGTGTTCAAAAGTTTCACAGGTGTCTTTAACGTGTTCAAAAGTTTCACAGGTTTATGGCCAAGTCACAGACTAACTTGTGCCCCCATATGAACCCACATTTGCAAGGCTCACTTCCCTCTTTTGGAAAGCATTCGACCGTGGGACACATCGACACCTGACCTTTCTGCCCTAGCAAAGCCATGCATGGTGTACGGTTGGCGTTCTCTGTGGCAGTCACGGACGCATCCCGACGCACTTTGTTTCTTATGGCGGCAGTGATTGGGATTTCGCATCATTCAAGGGGGGAGGTGGATGGTAAACAGGTTCAGGGGGTGTGGAGGTCTGAGACTTAGCTTGTGCTGTCGTTTCCGTAGGTGAGCCAACCAGAACCGCGGAGTTTTACCTACACTCAATCGGATAATGGCAACCAAGACCAAACGTTTGCTTCGTCTGGAGGATCCTCAGCGAGTGCTTCCGCGGGTGTTGGGGCCTCTTCCTCTAGCTCGGGTTTTTTTGATGGGTCTGCCTCTGCGTCTGCTTCTGCAGGTAGAGTGTCTTCTGATCACGGCGGATCAAACTTGTCTTCAATTCACATCAAAATCACATGATGTCAGATTTACTCACGTCCTACGGCTTGATGCATGGACGGGGGAAGGATCTGGTGCCATGCATCTTTCTAGAAGGAAGAATATCTTCTTGATTTGTAAAACTTCGTTGAGCATCTAAATACTTGAAATTATTTTGTTAGTCTATCTCATCCGCTCCCGGGGTTTCCCCTGTTTCGTTTTTTGCGACCCTAATCCCTGAACCCTAATCCTATCCTCCATGGTTTTCCTCCTCCTCTGTCCCTTTCTAGATTGGCCTGATAAGCCCTTTTCCGCCTGTTATGTCTCCCTACCCACTGCGTCCGCGTGTGCTGCAGCGGGCGTGAGGGTACTCACACGCGCGCAGACCTGGCATGCGGGCACGGTCCGCACGCCCAGGGCACAGGCAGGCGGGTGAGGTGGGAGGAAAGAGGCAGGAGAGGGGGGGGAGGGTGGGAGGGGGAGCGGAGGGAGAGCGAGGGAGGTAAGGGAGAGGAGATTGCACGCTGGCCTCCGTAGTGGGTTGGGAGCGCGTGGGGAGCCCTGTAGTGAGGTTGGGTGGCGCACGCGTGGTGTTGCTTGATGCAACACAATGCGTGCCCCATACCACCCACTACACCAACGTGCATCTATTTCTAGACCTGCAGATGGAATCGTGCGCGTTGGGATGTCTGCATGTTAAGACAGTTTTTACATGTCTGCTATAATGCATACCCGCACCATGCACGCATATTTAGCAACTCGTTTCTTCAACATGTTCTTTCTCTTTTCTGCAATCAGTCGTTTGATATGCAAAAGGTGTTGACGAATCTTGCCCCCGTGATGGATGCAGGCGGTGCCTATGCGTCAGCCGGAGGCCGTCGGCGCTTGAGGGACTTGGGGCAGCTACGCTCCAGCTTTGGAGACATTCTCGCTGCTGCCCAGGCAAGGCTCCATCCCAACTTCATTAGGGGCTAGCATAGGGTCAGCACCTGACAAAGTGATAACTTAGACATGCAATAGGGGAACAAGGAAGGCTGGTTTGTTGAAAATCGTCTGAGTCTCTTTCACCAAAACAGGGTCCCGGGTTGGTTTCATGTTATGCATGATTTGCAGAGATTGGAAGCCTTTCAGGAAGGTCGTGATTGAAACATTCCACATTGGAAGAGCCTAACCACTTTCTCGAGGAATTTGGTGGCGTGGCATGGGCGTGCGTTGTTGTGTGTGCTCTGTGGGTAGTGTGGGGGGAGGTGGGTGTGGGTGTGTGTGGGTGAGGGGCATGTGGCGGTGCGGGCCCAGTGGGTCCGGGCAGCTTGGACAAGAGAATAGACGCATGTCCAGAACATGTCTCACTCATATGTTGTGAACATGTTCCGCCCTTGTGTAGCCTTTGTGTCGTATCCAGCATCCTTTCCGTCTTAAATAGCAGGGAAAGGCACTGCAGCGGTAGGTCCTGAAGTAGATGTCAGCGGTAAGAAGCCCGGCTGGTAGACTCTGAAGTGTATGTCAGCATTTAATTTTTTCATGCGCACCTCTATAGGGTCCCTTTATGGGGCCTGCTATCAGAGCAGTTCGTAAATGTGCAGGCCTGGTCCTAGTTAAGGCTCCACAAGGAGCATATCCATCAACAGAGTCTATGAGATCCTTTCCCTCTACATGTCATATGTCATGGAGATCAACATGTGACGAACATCAGTGTCTTGATATCTTTAACCCAGAAGATATGACACGTAAGCCGCAAGAGCCGGCTGTGTGAGATTTGCCGAGCATTTCGCCACAGGGTTGCACGTGCACCAGTATCTTGGCAGGAGTGTCTCGTGAGCTCGCCAGTACCTCATCTGCGTAAACATGTGACGCGTGGATAGAGATTATGTTGCGGGACCAGGCGTGTTTGCTGGACCGATGGATGTATGGGCTGTGTGTACAGTACCGAGAAGTATGGTCAGCAATCATTGCGAGAAACGTCGTCGTGTTGATGTACACCCGTTTGTCGGAATGTTCAGGCATTAGTTATGCAGGGCAGTAGTTATACAGGAAGTTGATAATAATTTGGTGTTCGTTGTCTTGCAAAGAAATCCTGCCTCATGACTTACCGCATTGTTCAGTCGACTCATGATAGCTATGATGTTTTAGTTATTAGATACAGTATAGATGGAGGTTATCTGATGGCCTCGGCTAAATGAGTTAAGGTAAGACGTGAATGCGTTTCAGGAGACCTTATGCCCAAGGGGCCAAGCCTAGCAGCTGCAGGCCTGTTTTCTTAATACATATTGCCAAAAGCTTTGCCATGTCATGACGAGTTCCTGAAGGCTTCGATCAATTCTTTGGACTATAGCTGTGCTTTGATCAGTTCTTTGGACCATGTAGGGGTCACGACGAGAGAAAGCGCTCTCACTTCTATTTTTGATTTTTTTTTGTTTTTTTTTCATTAAGAGCAGTAGATACAGCAATTGTATGGGTTAAAATGTAATAGTCAATCGAGTGTATGAGGAGCATTGTGCAGGTTGTAAAGATGGCACGTCTGTGGGGTTCTTCAGGAAGCTGCAGCGCCATCCCCAGAGAGTTTTCCCCTCCAAAATGCTCCTGAGATGGGGCTGGGGACGGAGGAGCTAACTGATGCTCTAAACAAAGCTATAGCTGTTGACACAAGCACGGAAAACATTACAAAGATTCCCACTCCTTGGACAGTCACGGCCTCTAGCAGTGGTGAGCGCACCTCCGTAAACCAATGCAGAGTTCATTCGCCTGTCACTGAGGAATATCACATTCATAAACAACAGTTGACACCCTTAAAACTACTGCGCTATACCTTTATATAAGCGTCAGCTGCTCTTACCATGATCATCATGATGGTCGACTCCACCGGACTCTTCCCCGTTCGTCGCTTCTGCTGCAACCTTAATCTTATAATTATGTTCAATCGTGGAGTATATGCTTGCCATTCAAATTTGCTGTTGCTATGAGGAATCATGGACTGCTTACTGCCACCCGTGTTTTCTTCATATCCTCCTCCCTTGCAGTAGTGCCAAGATCACATGCTCGGTCCTACAAGCAGCTCCCGCAATGATAAACATCAGTACGTACATCAAGACGTATTCCGTATGACATATTTCTGATCAAGACACCACAAATTACTTGCATCAATAGGACGTTTTATTTGCACCCAAAAGATTCTTGTGCAGTGAGAACTTTCCGAGGTCTACAAGCGAGCAAGCGCTGCACTAGTCATGCTTGAGCATGGCATGAATGATATTCATGTTAATGTGCTACATGTTAATGATGCTGTGCCTCATATATATAACACGTTCGGACTCGACATGTGGAAAGGATTATGTATACCTTGTACCCATGAGCCGATGAGTTGATCAGAAATAACACATGCAAGGAGAAGTACAACTTCGATGATATCACTTTCGTGCGACTGAAGTAGATCAGTCTTCACTCCGCTTATACAGCTGTACGTTGCTGCCATTGGATGTCCACACCTATCCCTCGGGCTTCCTGTCCATCCACATTAAGCAGATGATGACTTGTCGTTGCTGCCCCGTCAAAGCGTCTTTCTGTATAGGGTTCTCACTGCTTTGATCTGATGGACGATTTTGAGCGACATCTTTGATATTGACCTGTAACACGGCCCATAGCAACGTAGTTAATTAAACCTGGTCTCGAGCTTCCTCAGATGATGTTCTCTAGGATGGTGTCCAATTCACTAGCTAGCGGCCTCAGCCTCCGTGCACAGCGCTGATCCTCTATGGAAATGAACTTACAAAGCACTCCAAGTCTGTTTTTTAAATGCTTCACCTTACTTATGGGATCAGCATTCTAAACCGAATGGTACTACTTGTTGCCAGATGTATGCCTACGTCTGTCGAAACCGTGCCCTTTCCTCGACAGACGTATGCTTCAAGCAAAACTTTATAGAACGCAATAGCTGCAAGAGTTGTGTCCCAAGTGATCTGTCCCGAGCACATGTACGTTGCAACAATCACTAGTAAATTCCACCCTAGCAAGTCTTGTGCTTTCGTCAAAAATTCGTTTGGAATCGGAAAGGATTGATTTGTTACAATAAGAGGAAATCAAACCTCGAAGGATTGGGTTACGAAAGCGAAATCGGTAATTTACGATTTCGATCGGATTTGGTTGCTTTTCGATCGGATTTCGCCCAAGGTTAGTTCCCGGTTCGCTAACAACAAATTCCGAATGGAAGTCGAACGAAAACCAGGTTCAGGCAATTGGTTTTACTTTCGTTGCCCTCACCTGGTGGCGCGCCAGTGACCCACGTTAGATTTGGTAGTGAAAAATCGGATTTGGTCAAGTTTTTGTCGCTGCTCGTTGGGTTTTGGCATGTCGGAATTTTTTAGTGAATGGGTTTAATAGCACTTAAATAGCACTTAAATCGTCCACAAACCAAACAATGATGACGTATCATTGCCACCTCCTCTGAGAATAATCTAATGCACCTCATAATTAGCCAACGAAGTTGACGCTCTCTTCTTCAGCAATGAGAAGGTTTCAGCACATTCTTACAGATAACAGATTAAAAGAGATTAGCATGTTCAGGCGTCAGGCTGTACATTCACTTGACCGCATTCCGCCGTAAGTGTAAATCCAATTAACAGTAATTACAGAACCGAACGAAAACACGGCGTCTCCAGAAGATGCAGTAGTAATCCCCTGAGGTTTCTGTCGTCCTCGCTGCTCATGAGCTGATCAGAAGCGCATATGGTTTTGCAACCCTGCAAGTGTTGTGATCACAACACTTGCTGCTCATGAATTAGAAGGGCCAGATTTGTACTTTTGTTAGCTGACAGGCTTTCAAGCAATTGCGTCTGCAACATCTAATGTCATATGGCGGTACAGCGGTACAGGTAATTGCTGTAAGTATCACCGGTCTGTATGGCCTGATATTGTTGTTGTCGATGTTATCTGGCTGTTCGTGTTCTTCATGGGCCAGCATGGAGTAAATTACTTCTGACATTGGTTCGGGATATTGGGATAGCGTCATCGACATCAAATAGACCAATCGTGGATTCTACGTCCTTGAACAATGGAAATGGAGAGGATGCCTCTACGAAGGGAATCAAGGTTCAGCTATTGCCCGGATCTGGCGGTCTCTGGAATCTTGATCGCATTGATCAACGGGACCTTCCTCTCGACAATCAATACAGGTAGGCCTTGAGCTTCCAATCCTGTTTTCCTATCACGACTCAACATTTGATTATGGTCGATCAGCTCGTCATATCTTCCAAGTTTTTAAGGATGCCCTGCACTCAGCATGCCAAGACTGTTGTGTGATCACGTCATCATGTATGCAGTGACACTTTGGAACATGGGAGTTCTGTTCGGCGGGTGCACGTGCAATACGCTCTAATTGCGGGACGGCAACGTCATGTCACTCTTTGATTCATGAGGAGCACTCTTGATATTGTTTTGCAAGTCAGAAGCATACGATTAATCAATATCGGGAGCACATGGCACATATTCACTAACACGCCCTTCCGCATCTATGGGGTGGTAGGTACGGAACCTTGACCACTGACGGAACTGGCAAGGGCGTCACGATCTATGTGTTAGACAGCGGAATCAGGACGTCACACCGTGAATTCCTAAGCTGGCGAGATGGCCGAAAGCGTGCAAGCTTCGGGTAAGACTGTGCCTTGTGCGCATTCTAAGCATTTCTGTTGCATGTATGCATATGGACCGGCGTGATGTCATAGCAACACATATTTTGCTGTAGCGGTGTTTGTCGTGCTCACGTGTGGTAAGCGCGGGGCCTAACCTGTAAGGAAGCTATAGTGTGTGAATTGCTCTGACGCTTTTCACTACTAGAAACCTCTGTCCGACGATATTTATTTGCTCATACAGGTGCTGTATAGACACCATTAGTACGGGCTTGTGGTCCGTATGCGGGTGCCATGTTTTGGGATTGTACAACTTCAACATGACTGTTTGCGCATACTTCGAAGCATGGGATCTGGCAGGGAATGGGTTAACCAAGAGTGGTAACAGTCAGTCTATATGCTTACGTAGTGCTCATAACATGCTTTGGGGTGCAGTGAGGACTTCATGGGTGACTTCAGTGCCACATCCGCAGAGCAGGATTGCGATGGGCATGGGACTCACGTTGCTTCTATTGCTGCCGGAAGGAGCGTCGGAGTGGCTAAAGAAGCTGATGTCGTTGCGGTTCGTGTACTGGACTGTAATGGAACAGGTAGGCCATTCTCCATGCACTGCACGTGTGTGTGTGTTTGTGTGTGTGTGTGTGTGTGTGTGTGTGTGTGTGTGTGTGTGTGTGTGTGTGTGCACGTGTGTGTGTGTGAAGGAGGGGGAGGAGGGCGGAGAGAGAGGGAGTGGGTGTGGAGAGAAAGGCGGAGGAGGGGAAGGGGAAGGGGGGCGGGAGGGAGGGAGGGAGGGGGTGAGAGGGGGGGGTGAGAGGGAGAGGGGGGGGGGCTCACCTACTCCTCACTTTTATGTATACCAAGTGGGTTCTGCTTTATCTTTTGTAACAATGCTCTCCCTGGTTTTGCCTCTGCTGATTGGACACATAACCCTCTTGGGTCCTTCTGATCTAGTGCGCATAAAGCCTCTTCCAGGTCCCACATGCTTGGAGTCGTTGTGTTTGAGTGCCATCAAAGTCATGCTGGCGTCGAGAGTCCTTTAAAGCAATGTGCCCCTTGATAAGTCACGAGTTTCACTCACCAGCTGTCTCATCTCTTCTGTTGTCCCCTGCTCTCCCTTTGGTTGTCCTTTCCATCGAAGAGGCATATTCATAATGCGGCATTGTTGCAGGAACAATCAGCGACACCATTGCTGGGCTGGATTGGCTGGCCGAGAATGTGCAGCATCCGGCAGTGGCAGTGCTCTCACTGGGCGTCACCACCGGCCAGTGGAGCAAGGTTCTGGAAAGCACTGTCCGTGCCATCATCACTCAGCGAAATGTGTCTGTTGTCGTTGCAGCCGGAAACAGCAAGTTAGATGCTTGTCAAATTGCCCCCGGTAGACTACCCTTCCTGTTGAGCAAAGGGACCAAACAGCAGGTGCTGGTATGTAGTTTTGCCACACATAGTCAGCCGTTGAATTTAAATGCCTTTGTCTACCGTCCAACACGATCTGTTTGTAGGGCGATCTGTTTGTAGGGCTTTGCAAGGTAAGTGAGCAAGGTCCCCTGGGGGCCCAGGCGCAGCTGTGTCACATTGCTTTTTCCTAACGATCTTTTGAGAAGGTGGTGATGTGGTTTCCCTTGCTAATGCAGGCGAGGATACATTTGCCCACGGTACTTTGTTGTGTCATTCCTGTGTCATCAATCTGCGGTTTCTGTGCTTCTAAGCGTGTGTGGGACGTGTGCAGCCAATGTGGGTGAGGTCATCAGTGTGGCGGCGTCAAATCTGCCAACCAAATTCAACAAGACGTCATATATCGATAGCGAGACGCTGTACACCTGGAATAACTATGGGTCGTGTGTTGACATTCTGGCTCCGGGAGTGGACATTTATGCCGCCTGTGGTGGAGCAGGTTGAGCCAAGCCCGTTCCCTTCTTCACTCTCTGCTCTTCTCCCCTCGTTCTCTTCACGTGTTTTCGCCGCAGGGCATTTGCATACCCGGGGTTTGTCACATCCTGCAGATCCGAGGTTGACAGCTCAGCTGACTGTTGTTAGGCGTGGAGACCGAGTCCGTGCATGTATTCACCAAGTGAATATATATAGGCATGTATATGCTTATATACCACATGCATATGCATGTATATATGGCGTGTGATCAGGACGCTGTAGTCTGTTTTGGTTACCGTAAAGCTTACGCCTTACCTTTCAACCTCTTGCCCTCCTTTATGGGGCTCGGTCCACAGATTCTGCATTGCGACCGTTATAAGGAGAGCTGCCTTGATCAACTCACCAACTAAAGAAATTTTTCGTTGCTTGCCATGTCATTGATTGCATCATAGATGACCATCCTCTAGGTGCTATTAACAATATTGTAAGCATTTTGGCTCCCTGCTTAAGAACCGGTGTGCCTGCCTGTGTGGCTCCCTTGAGTATGGTTGTGAGGCGAATGCTGTGCCAGGGACGAGTGCTTCTTATGTACAGTGGATGCTTCTCGGCGTGCAAAATGCTACTACGAGAATTTTGACTTGCTTGTGTTGTGCTGTCAGGTCGATGTGCAGAAGTCAGTGATAGTGCATACACGTGGGGCACGGGGACTTCTATGGCCGCCCCTCACGTGGCTGGGGTTGCTGCAATATACTTGGTAGGTCCACGGCTTGTGGGCAGTGTCAGTTTCATTGCTACACTTACTTCAACATTGCTTCTACATGTGGCATCCGCTGTTTTTATCGGACGTAGTTCACCCACTCTGAAACGCTGGAGGCATCACTGATCACGAACTTGACCCAGCATGCTCATACATGTGTCCTTTCTTGTAACATAGCGTCCCATCATGTATGTCACCGGAATCTTACTGACGTGCCTTTGATATGTATAATGTTGGATTCGTCGTGACTGGGCACAGGGCAGCCATATATGTATGTCTTGCATGGCAATTTAAAAATTTGCTTCGTTGCACCAGGCTGATCATCCAAATGCGACACCTGCGGAAGTGAAGAGCGCCATCATTGCTGCTTCAACAAAGGACAAGATTTTATCTTCGCAAATGAAGCCTGGTACACCCAATAGGCTGCTCTACTCCGTCATTGGCGGCAATGAGCTTGTGCTGGCGCAAGTCGTGGCCTCATTTTTTGGACCCCCTGAGCCATAAACGATGGGCTCAGCCGCCACTGGAAGTTATGGGTGAAAGTATAGGTTCCTGGAACAGTAAAGGACCATGAGGCGATATGGTTGGGAAGAGGCCTTGCCATTCGGGGTTGTTTCCCTGCCTGCACTGCAATGAGCTGATCTGTGGAGCCCCAAATCATGTCTGGTCCAATGGTGCGCTTGATAAACTTTAGGTTCTCGGGGGAACCAATATTGCAATATAGCATCCTGCCCGGGTTTCAAGGCCCCTTTGTTTTTGTTTTGGAGAAATTGCATGGTGGCTCGGCTGGCTTATTTTTTCAAGATAAGCGTTGCAAAGTGCAGATGTATATTTAGTTGCGTGCTTGGGCTGGTGGAGAGGAACTGGAGCAGGTTACAGTACAGTGCGGCACCCGTTCATGTACGGTATCCTGACACTTTGGGGCAGTGATTGTTGCCGCACTGTTACGGGGCCTTCGTGGCTGCAATGCAGATGCCCATGGCTTGACAGTGCATCTACCCACTTGTCATAACGGTCGAGCACAGCTTCTGCGGGGTAGGGCCCTACCCCGCAGAAGCTGTGCTCGAAAGTAAATTCCCGGGAATTTACTTTTACAGTTCATTGTTCGCAAATCTCCTTGTTACTTTCTGGTGTGACTTCATTCCGGTGCAAGATTTCCGGTGGAAAAGGGGTTGAACAGTTTAGCTTCCTAGATGTGTTGCACCTCGGGTAACTGCCGTGCAAGCCCATCACTCACAGAAAGGTGGTGCTCCTTTCCGAGTCGGTTGAAAAGACGTTCAAAATGTCTTATAGTCCGTCTCAAAAGGCCATCTTCTGATAAGCTATGAGCGGCCAAAAAGTGAGGAGCCACTGCTCGACAGGTGGATATAGTCGCACGCGTTCTCAGTGTATGTAGTAAGAGGGACTGGCTGGATTGTCTTTACCAGATGATCTTGCAAGTGCATTGTTTTTGAATGTGAGATATCTTATACAGCAGATGCTTCGGTAATATTGCAGGAGAAGCTTGTAAAATGAGCTGTTCTTGGGCCCCGGGGTGGTTTAGTTGAGTCCTGTTTGTCGTCTTCTGTTGAACCTGGTATCAATATTAATTACATTAGTATCATTGTTGGTCTCTTTCTTCACCAGACATGCTTGGGTGAGCCGTCAGATCTGAAACTACGTTACGCTAGAATTGTACTGAGCTTCAAAATAACAAGGCGCCAGCTAGCTTTTCTAGTGTACTATGCGTAGATATTGTTTTGAGTCGCGAGGGTAATGTGCATACGGGGATATTAGCGTTGAAGCCTCGTTTATAGCTGTAGTTACCTGACTAATAATTTACTGACTCTCATAACGGGGGAAAAAGAAACATGCAACAAGCGAGGACGTTAACATTGAACATCGGGAACGTTGGTATATACTTGTAGTTACCTAATTGTACCAGTACTGTCTGTACTAAAGGGGAAACGAAACATGCAGCAAGTGCTTATAAAATGATCACGCCTTCAACGCAATAAGCTGTGGCATTGCTTAGCATAGAAGCTCCCTAATGTCTGATTCGCGCCCTCTCGATTTTCCTCTCATACTGCCATGACACTAGTGTACATTTCAATGTCGTCCTGTCTGATGGCATAGGTAATCCCCGTGAATGTTGCATCGGGTGGCTTGGGCATCTCCCTATGCTGGTTTTAGAGCTCCTGTTCACAAGCATATTTGTTCAAGCTTGGTGCATCTCACTCTGGTGGTGTTGCAAATATTCATTGTTTTTGCGGTTCATCACACCCGTGTGCAGGGTTGTCCTGTTGAATCCAAATCAAGATTCGACTAGATCGGCTTAAAGAGAGTGGCATAGAGGGTTGCGCCCAAAGGAGGCATTGAAGGGTTGGCAATGAGAACGTCACATATGCTTATAGGACTTGGAAGTATGGCCCCAGGCCTGTGCAGGTGCAGTCCACATGCACTTCTCATGCAAAGCAAAATGGGACGAACGAGTACGAGCTCTAGAAAAGCATAGCGCGATAGTGTTAAGCGACATCGGCAGAAGATTCATCAAAAGATGTGCACTGCTGCTTACGAATGTGAGATGTGTACAACAGCCTTACTGCAGTCGTGCTTTGATAAAAGCGAGTATCAGGGGCTGCTCTGATGATAAGCACACCTGCCATCCAAGAGTCCATCCTTCACGGGGTATCGCGAAGTTGTTTTTCTCATCTTGGAAAGAAATGGGCTTGCACAGTTCTGAGCTAAGCTATGGTACACAGGAATTCGTGGCCTGCTGTCGTGGACAATGTTGGTATACTGGATTATGGAGAGAGGGGACTTACTGATGGTGGAAGCAATAAGTCTTAATACATCAAGGAGACCTGTATTTTTAAGTGGTGGGTCACTCGAGTGCCACCACAAGGTGCAGGGTGTTTTTGACGCAAGTCTGGCCAGCGGATGTTCAGAACGACTTCTTTCCGGGGAAGAGCCTCATCCCTTCTGTTCAGTCACGGGCGTACTGGCAGCTGTGTTGTGTGGTTCACTGTCATTGCTACTAGCAGACCCAGTGCTCTGCTGGATCGGACTGGCAGCACTGGTAATCCCTTATCCCAACATGATTCTCGGAGGAATTTAAAACAACATGCCCGAAATTGCATGTCTATACAACCATGTCTGCGAGATGCGTGTGTTTTTTTCGTGCATTAGTGTATCAACATCAGACGGCCTGGCGATGCAGATGGCATGCGCCGGCGTTCGGAGAAATACTGCAAGACCTAACAAAACGATACGACCTGGGTGCATGTAATGTAGATCATCTTCTGACTAATAGAATGTCTAATGTTGAAGGTGCTGTCAGGGGTTATTTGCATCATTCTAGCCCGTGCTGCCGTACAACGGCTAGTACACAACGGAATTTGTCTCCGGTGTGCCGAGGTGGCTCTGTCCATCCCTAAGTTCACAGCTTGCGCTGTAGAGTTATCAATTTTTGATCACGTCTTTGTTAGTGTTACTCTGGTATTGTTCGTGGTGGAAAGCAAATTGGCTTTCTGTTACAAGGATCTGATCTGATGTACAATGTCAGGGCTGAACGTAGCAGACACTGCCTAAGGAATTGTGTAAACTTTACCTAATGTTCAATGGCCATGATAAATGGTTTCTGCGCGATTCATTTCCCGGCTCACGCTTGCAAGAAGCCTGAAGGGGTCACCGTCCCGTACCGGCCTGTTTGGTCTTGAAGGCCTGCACGCACCCTCGGATTGGTCCCGTTTAGCTGAAAATACCATTATTCGGTGAGAGGGGCCATATGATCCACTCTGTGCTATTTGTTCCGTCCACCCTGTGACTGGGCTGGGTAGATTACCCTATGTTTAGCCTGTTCTTGCCAGCACCAAGCCACACCCACCGCCCATATCGAACTGGTGTGCTTTTGTATTAGTTTCACCCGGCTGCTTCACGTCCAATTTCTTGCTGCAGGTGTGATAGCTTGATTCAGGAGGTCCTGAGTGCTGCCCCATCTGTACGCGTGATCCGAGGCCTTGATACTATCTCAGATGCGGTACTGCCTGGACCTTGCACTTTGCTCTGAACAACAGCCGCCGGCTGGCTTCCTTGCTTGCTATGTATCTCTGGCATCATTTGATTCCATCCCATTCCCAATCAATTCCATCCTGTTCCCAACCATACAGACTGCTACCGAGAGACTCGGATCCCCAGGGGCCTGAGGGATGCCAGAAACGATCCTTTGACCAAGTCAGTTGCCAGCCTGGCTTTGCTTTGACGCATTGGGGCGGGTTGAGCTACCATGAGAGGCAAGGTTCGAGGATTGTCCTTTTCGCACACCCCTGCATGCTCCTTGGGACTCCGCAGGTGTGTCAGGCATATGATGCTGCAGAGTTCTGCAGAAATGTGCATGCGCAGCGCATCTGGAGGCATGAAGCTGCAGCTGCCTGCAGCAGGTTGGGAGGTAGGCCCTATCATCCCGCCAGTGGGCTAAGCCAATCATCCCGCCAGCGGGCACTGACTCTCTCCACCAAGATACCGACTTCTAGTCTCCATATCATGTCAATTTCAGCAGTGTTCAGCATAATGCGGTGGAGTCTTGATCATGCGACGGCAAGGAATGGAGGCGGGGACAAGCTTGGAGCACGAGAGACACGACAACATAGAGGACAGCACAGTCTGATGATGTTGATGGTTACCAACTTGGGCAGGTGTCCCAGTCACATTACCCCAATTAGGACAAATTGTTGCTCACCATCAACATGACGAGGTTGTGCTGGGTCTCTCTTGTTCTTCAAATTGAGCTTGTAGAGCAGTCGAGCAGGAAGCATTATTGACCCAGAACAGGGAATGGCTGTGGAAGGGGTGGACGGTGATTCAGAGGGCAGGGGTGCAAGCTGAAGATCATGGGAATGTCACTCCAAAATTTGACATTCTTGCTCTCAGCACTTGCAACGGTTCGTCCATTCTGCAAATCCACAGTCCCCTGTGCAAATTGTTGTGTGGGTGGTCCCTTGTCCTTCTGCTAAGCAAAGGGGTGATGGCTGCAGCATATGTGCAAGACCTCAATATGCACTTGGGCTTGCACCAGAAGCTGGTTATGACACTGGAGGGCTACGAGGCCTCAACTGCAGGCGCAGGAGATGTGCAGTCAGCCCCTGCCTCCCCCAAAGTGTCGGTCGATGGCTTCACACCCGAGGCAGTCCTTGTTGGAAGGTGGTTCTGTCAGCTTCCCCCCGCCTTTGGGGTTCTCGTCAAATGGACTGTACTCTTTATGTTGAACTCCTTGCCTGAGGGAGTGTGTGTGTGTGTGTGTGTGTGTGTGTGTGTGTGTGTGTGTGTGTGTGTGTGTGTGTGTGTGTGTGTGTGTGTGTGTGTGTGTGTGTGTGTGTCTGTGTGTTGGGGGGGGGAGAGAGAAAGAGAGAGTGTGTGTGTGGGGGTGGGGGAGAGAGAAAGAGAGAGAGTGTGTGTGTGTGTGGGGGGGGGTTGGGGGTGGGGGGGGAGAGAGAGAGAGAGAGAGAGAGAGAGAGAGAGAGAGAGAGAGGGGGGGGGGGGGAGAGAGAGAGAGAGAGAGAGAGAGAGAGAGAGAGAGAGAGAGAGAGAGAGAGAGAGAGAGAGAGAGAGAGAGAGAGTGAGAGAGAGAGAGAGAGAGAGAGAGAGAGAGAGAGAGAGAGAGAGAGAGAGAGAGAGAGTCTTGCCCGCGTGCGTGTGTGTTTGCGTATGCGGCTGTGCTCATGCGTCGTGGGGGCATACTATGAGCAAGGGTCCAGGTTTCTGCGGGACGTGTTTCCAGCATCCAGCAAGTCGTCAAGGTAGAGAGAGGGCGGCAGGGCTCAGTGACGGGGTGCGTCCGGCGCAGATTGCTCCGACGAGATTTTGAGAAATTCGGAGTCCACCTGGCAGTGCAGCAGAGGGAGGAGGTTGCTTGCCTCACTGCCCAGGTCCACTCCCTGGGCATGCGCTTTGGTACCTCCCTCCCTCCCCCCCTCCTCCGGCCAAGGTGCTTGAGCTGGTCGCGCAGCCTGGCCATCCCACCTGGTCGTGTGAACGTGCCGTCTCCTGGTTATTAGACCATCAGATGTTGGGGGTGTTGGAGATGTTGGGGATGTTGGTTGGAACAGAACATGTACAAGTGGGCTTCCCGCTAACAAGAGCAGGAGGAGTGGCCCGGACCCCCGCGTCGGAATCCTCGGGGCGTCGTGCTTGATTGCTTGGATGAGTTTTTTGGTTCTTTGCGGCATGATTGGGTGTCCTCTGCTGTGCAGGCCACAACCTCACAGACCCGCGGCAGTTTGAGGAGGTGGCAATACCTGCGGACAGAGCTGCAAGGTTGGGGAATGTGGCATATGGGATGGGCTGGCCCGGGCATGGACCTTTGATGTTGGGCACCCATGCTGGCAGCTTCATGACTGCCCTCAGAAACATACCCGACGAACACATCAGGCGCCAAGTAAGGCTGCCCCAGCACGGGCCCGATGTGCCCCCGCCCTTCCGCTGCAACTCCCATGCCTGCTTTGCACTGCATCCTCCAATCGCTTCATTAGCATCTTTCATACCCACTAGTCAGTAAGGTCGGGGACTCAGTGGTTATGAACGGTTCACGCAAGAATCGCCCATGGTTCGATCCCACCATCTGTTATATTAGGCAGTCCTGAACCATCTTCCTTTGTGGGGGGGAGGGTGTTTGAAGCGGGACCATCACAACAAAAAAGACGTCCTTTAAGTGCACTGTACACGCATAAAAGTTGCCATGCAAATATCCACACCCACAACTAGATGTGACAGGCGGCCACTTGTAAGTCCAGGGACTATGGATTCAAAACCGCAAGAGGTTTTGAGCTTCGACACGATCCGACCTCTGATGGTGAGTGGCGGCGGAAGGGCAGGTGTACATTGCAACATACTCATCCCCAAGGGATAACTTGGAGTGTGCGGAGGAGCTCCTGAACAGCAGGCACCTTCTGGCACAGCTTCTGGGGGCTTCCTCGCACGCTCAGTACGTGGCTGACGCTGCAACTCTGGCCGCCACACCGGAGGCTGCCTACTGCTTCACCACCTCCCTCGCCCGCCTCAACCTGGCCCGGGTATGGCCCTGTGTGCCTGAGAACAGTGGTGGGGGGGGCACTGGGGTGGACTGAAAGAATGAGATGGATTTGATTTGATTTGATGGATTTGAGGACACACGATTGGGGTGAGAAACAGCCGGTGGGAGAGAACAGGATGAGGGGACAGTCCCGTGGGATCCCTGTGATTGGGCGGTACCCCAGACGGGCTTCCTCTCTGGGGCCACGTGAGCGTCGGCGGGTGATGAGGGCTTGGCGTGAAGTACTGCCTGCTGGTTGCGTCCCCGCAAGAGTCGATGGTGCTGTGTGGTGGAAGCTGCTGTGTGTGGACTCGCCGTGGCTTGCATTCCATTAATGGAGAAGGGGAAATTGCCAAGGGCATTGCTCCCAAGGGTATGATGGTTTGTGGGCCAGGCAAAGGATGAGGCTGAGAGGTGTAGGTGGGTTGTGGGCCAGGCAAAGGATGAAGCTGAGAGCTTGCGCAAGATGAAGGCGGCTGATCAGGGGCTGCCATTACATGCAGTACAGCTGCAAGCATGGGATCGAGCCTACTATATGTACCAGTCCCAGGTGCTCATTCCTCCCCTCTTTTGCTGAGTTGTCTCTCCCTTCTGGATCCCCCACTCTGCACCCTTCCTCGCCTTTGTGCAAGTTCATCTCTCCTTTCTCTCTCCTCCCCTCTTCACCCTTCCTCCTTTGGGTAGTCCGCCGCTGTCTCTCTCTCTCTCTCTCTCTCTCTCTCTCTCTCTCTCTCTCTCTCTCTCTCTCTCTCTCTCTCTCTCTCTCTCTCTCTCTCTCTCTCCCCCTCTGTGTGTGTGTGTGTGTGTGTGTGTGTGTGTGTGTGTGTGTGTGTGTGTGTGTGTGTGTTTGTGTTTGTGTGTGTGGGGGTGTGGTGTGTGTGTGTGTGTATGTTGGGTGTAGGTGGGTGTGTGTGTGTGTGTGTGTGTGTGTTGTGTGTGTGTGTGTGTGTGTGTGTGTGTGTGTGTGTGTGTGTGTGTGTGTGTTCAGATGCGCCTTTTGGCAGGCGCGCGCATGTATGTGTCTTTGTTTGGGGGTTGGGAGATATGATAGTTATCTTCCAGCCGGGATAGGCTACATGTTAGACAATTCATACAAGATGTGCCTTAGGAGGAGGCCAACCTGGCCTTGTCGTGTGTATTGGTGGTCTGTTTAAAACTGCATCCTCCAACATCCAAACCTGTAACTGCCTCTGCAATAGCCTACTCTCCAAACCTGTAATCGCCTGCCGGCACAATTGACTGCCTCCTATTTTTGTTTCTTTTTCCTTTTTTTTTGTTGGGGGGGGGGGGGGGGCTGCTCCTGTTGAAGTTTATTTACTAGCCTCACGGGTGTACTCTTTTTTGTCCTCCAAAGTGACGAATGCTATCTCGCCGTCCTTGCCTCTGTTTGAATCCAACCTCGTGACTGCACCGCAATGCCCTGGATATGCCTTGTGCAGCCTTCCGGTGCGAGAGGGGTGTCCTCAGAATTGCCCTGTAGTCAGTTGTGGCGCTGACCCAGGGACCTCGCTTTTCTGCTACAGAACAGAGTCTGTTCAACAGACCTCTGTGAGGGCGCGGGTTGCAGATAGCGGAGAAGGTGCCGGATGGCTCCGCCCAGTACCGCCTTTCGAGTTGCCTGGAAGCTATGAAGAAGCTGGTGGACCGCGTTTTCAATCTGGTCCTCCTACCGGTCCAGCTCACCAACGGTAATCAATCTCCCCTCCCGCCCCCCACGGCGGCGCTGATTCCCCCCTCTTCATGAGGGGGGATCGTCCCCTCCTCCATTTCTTTGAAAGTTGGCCCTCCCCCGGCAGTCTTCCCTCTTCTTCCCCTATCGGAAGGACCCCCCCCCCCCCCGCGGAACATCTGGAACATCTGGCCCTGTCCTGGCGGCCTTCCCTTCTCCTTCTCTTGAAAGAACCTCCCCCCCCCCCCCCGCGGGCAAGTTCTTCTGGCTCCTCCCAGTTTGTTTTTTGTGGACGATGCCAAACGCCGCAGTTGCAGTAGGAAGAGCATCAAGAAAGTGTGCTGCACTCCCCAAGTGCTAATTTGTCTGCTACCACAACTCGCCAAGCAGGGCTTTGAAGCGCCAAGGGGTTTTTGCAGAAGAGGCGTGGGCACCTGGCTTGCAAAAGATGGAAGTTTGGCAAAAGGGAGGGGACCTTCTGGGGCAAATCTACCTCGACCTTCATCCAAGGTCTGCCTCTGGACCGTCTTTCTCACCACTGCTTCCCTTGTCCCAGACTGAAGCTCAGTGGTATTACCCCTACGAGCTGAATCCGAAAAAAAATCATGGACATAATCTCTTGGACTGATCTCTTGGAAGATCTCTTGGACTGATCTTTTGGAAAATGGACTTGAACTGGTCCGGAACTGTGTGCCCATATGACAGGGTAGCCAAGCGTGTCTACAAAGAATACGCCAAATGTGTTTCAAGTAAAGGACGGGAATCGAACCAGGTCACAGCCTGACTCTGGCTGTGCACACTCTCAATATCGTGAAACACGGAGCACCAGCTGTTTGTTCCTGTTTTGTCCATCTGGGACTGGAGGCGATTCCATCCTTCTGCCAAGCGAGACAACCCATTGCTTGAAGCATTTGCGGTGGTGGGCGCCACATGCGAGGTGACCTCCGCTTGTGTGTGAGAACGGTCCGTGTGGTGGTGGCGGGGAAGATAGGGCGGGCAAGTTCGGGCACGCGGCTCATTTCACGCTCCGATGTGGGCGGCAGCTGGAAAATGGCGAGAGGCAAACAGCCGTGGTGGCTCTGGTGTGCAACCTGGAGGGGGGCCCCAAGGCACCGCTCACACAACAGCAAGTGGAGACGCTGTTTCATGAGTTTGGGCATGCGCTGCACTCGCTGGTTTCCCGCACTGAGTACCAGCACCTGGCAGGTGCGACAAAAGCATGCACCAATATCTTGGTTACCACATACCTGTTCACGCCTCTCTGCGCGTGCGCACGTGCGCGTGCGTGTGTGTGGGTGTGTGTGTGTGTGTGTGTGTGTGTGTGTGTGTGTGTGTGTGTGTGTGTGTGTGTGTGTGTGTGTGTGTGTGTGTGGGTGGAAGGAAAACTACCCAGTGAATCTGTTTATGTACTTCTTTCCTCCCCATTTCGTCAATGCCTGAGTGGGAGGCTTTTCTTTTCCAGACACTTCTGTTATGAAAAAATATTCATCTTTTTTCTTAAACAAAAACTTTTCCTGGGGTGTGTGTGTGTGTGTGTGTGTGTGTGTGTGTGTGTGTGTGTGTGTGTGTGTGTGTGTGTGTGTGTGTGTGTGCGCGCTCGCGCACACGCGCGTGCGTGTGTGCGTGCGCGCGCGCGCCCGTGTAAACGCATAGCTGTGCATGCGTTACAAATATTGTTTTGGCGACGTCAGTTAAAAATGATAATTGTTGCTGGAACCCCCTCCCACCTGAGAGGGGGGGGGGGGAGAGGGAGAGGGGTATGTCTCTAGCACAATAGTTCGAGGGGGAACGTCTAGCTCAGGTGCATTTGGGCTATACGGATACAACACAGTTTGCCCCAAGACCGGGATGTTGCACCGATGCCTGTACCCATGTGCACCCATGTGCACTCTTCATTTCGTCCATGCCGGCAGTGGTGAGCCCCAGGGAATGGTTAAGGAAGTTCAGTTTTACAGAGTGCTACAGTTGGGCCTATACCGTGCAACAGGTAACAACGCAACCGGTCAAGCCACCTTTAGCTGCAATAGTCAGGAGAGGAACCTGGTCAAAGTAAGGCTGATCCATGAGAGAAGGTGCATGGACTTCGTGAATCATGGAGGGAATGGAGACTGAAGAGCCAACGAAGGTTGAGTAGTATCAAACCAGTCCCTGTTGCAGCTGTATTTCCAAGATGCCTCTGGGTAGGAGCCGCTGGCTATTGCAGATGCAACCCAGAAATAAACATCAAGAGTAACCGCTCCCCTGGTAGCAAGATCCAATCCCAGAGTGAATGGCAGTAATATGCGCTCTCTGTGGCAGGGACGAGGGGCTCGCTGGATACGGTGGAGATAGTTTCCCACCTGCTGGAGCTGTTTGCCAAGGACGCTCCCTCAATGGCGACCCTTCTATCTCCTGATGCCAAGCGAGACTCGGCCTTGGAGGCAAGCTTGAGGCAGGCTATGGTGTCGCGACGCCGATTCCCGGCCCTTCAGTTGGAGCTCAAGGTGCCGTTCGCCTTCGTTCCTGCCCCCCAAACTTGCTTGGAAGTACCCCTTCATTCACGCCACAGTCCATTTCACGGCTGCGATATAAAATGAAATAGCCAACCTTCATCTGGGTATAGCTGGATAGGTTCATATCATGAGAGAACGAAGAATTGCCTCGAGGTGGTATCACCAAAAAAAAAAAAAAAAAAAAAAAAAAAAAAAAAAAACACACACCACTTTCACAAACAGCTTCAAGAAAAAGATGCTTTTTGTTAACCTTGGCAAACTGAGGACAATACTTCTTAAAAAGAAGTACAACCAATCATGGCCAGGACAAAAGAGAAGGCTTGAAATTCCGCGGAGGTTACACTGGTGTGTTTCCTTAGTCTTGACAAAACTTTGTCTATAAAAAAGAAACTCTACTCAGGTAAAAAAGCTAAGTGAAATAATGAGTTGTTCTTTTATCATTGGGCTCCTAGGAGGTCCATACCCTTGGTGTCAGACATCCCATCCTACAGGTCCATGCGCTGAGAGCAGACCGAAGAAAAGGTTCACAGTCTTTGGGCATGGACATCCACGTCGTGGGGGGGGGGGGGTCCCAAGAGAAAGGGAGGAGACATGCCTGGACTTCTCTGCATCTTTTTCTATCCTTTCTTATTAGGTAAATGACTAAAGTGGCCAAGGAGGAAGAGTGCGGCGAATGCATCTGCATGGCCTTGTCATGTGACTGTTCCCTTTTCAGGCACATGGCATCGTTCATGCACAGCTTCCCTTTCTCATCCCTGGGTCACGATAATCGACGGTCTTCACAGCCATGCCGCCTACTGTGAGTTTTTCGAGGAGGTAGTGGCTTTGTCTCCGATCCCGGCAACCCCTCCAGCACCAAAGCATGACAGCAATGTCCAGCCGTACAGTAAAGGTTTATGAGCTGATGTTAGGAAGATCGGTCCAGACCGGCCGCTTTGGCCGGCTGCTCCGCGGCCTCTGGTTTGGAGCCATGATTTTGGGTTCTTCGACGCAGAGATAGAACGGGGCAGTGCAACTGGAGTTGACCACGATTTCTGCAGCCCGACACTGCCCAAGGGTCGAGCATCTGCTCCTGTGTGGCCTACACACTGTGGGTCTAAGAATAATTTGCACATGATGGAGAACGGCCCCGGGGGGGGGGGGGGGGGGAGACTGAAACACAGGCCCCACTAAGAGCAAACGCACCAAAACGCAAAATTTCGAACAGGAGGCTTTTTATCTTGTCCGGTCATTAGAGGCTGACTAGGCAGAGTGTCCCTGCTGGTGCCCATGTGTGTGGGGCAAGACCAGGAAAGTCATAGAAGAGGGTCTGTGCGGGAGCAGTTGCTGGACTCCATGATGGATCAGGTGCTCCACAGCGGCCCATGCCAGGGAGATGCGGCACAGCGAGTGGCACACGTCCTCCAGCAGTTTTCCGCAACCCCCTTTGTGCCTGGGACTGCTCCCCATTTAAGGTGTGTGTGTGTGTGTGTGTGTGTGTGTGTGTGTGTGTGTGTGTGTGTGTGTGTGTGTGTGTGTGTGTGTGTGTGTGTGTGTCCATTCGTATGTACAGACCCTGCATTGCGTCCTCCTCCTCCTCCTCCTCCTCTTCCCCTCCTCCTCCTTCTCCTCCTCCTCCTCCTCTCCCCCTCCTGTTGTTGATGTCGCTGTTATGCTGGTCTTGTCATTGTTGTTAACTTGTCGTTCCCCTTCTTGCTGCGGGCTCCCTTTCTCTGGCGTTTGCTGCCTGTGAGGATGTGTCATACGCATGCGCATATCTGCGATTGCATCCCTATGTGCGTGCTTGCATCCCTATGTGCGTGCATGTGTGTGTGTGTGTGTGTGTGTGTGTGTGTGTGTGTGTCTGTGTGTGTGTGTGTGTGTGTGTGTGTGTGTGTGTGTGTGTGTGTGTGTGTGTGTGTGTGTGTGTGTGTGTGTGTGTGCCGGCTTGGGCGGAGAAATAGGGTTTCTCTTACGCAGCTCTGCATGATTGGGTTTTGTTCTCAAAGGTGATCACATTGATGAACAAGGGGCATTTCTGGGCTTTTGTGCCACGCGCATTCTGTAGATGTTGGCGTTTCTGACCTAGGATGGCTCTGCACCCGCTAACTAGAGCCACACGATAGAAGCAGAAAGTGGGATCAAACAAAGATAGCAAGGCAAGAGAGGACGGCAGACACCGGGGTGGAGATTCTGTTATTTCTCTTTATGGAAAATGAAGAACTGCAGATTTTCGCAGGTTTGGTCACCTGGTGGGGTACGGGGGGAGCTACTACTCATACTTGTATGCAGAGAGGATTGCAGCCGCCATATGGCAGCAGCTTTTCCAAGACGATCCCTTGGATCCATCTGCGGGTACTGTTCAACCAAGAGCCCAGGCTCACCCTCTATACTTCACGCAAGTGGGAAACACAAGATGGAAGCATCTGAAAGATGGAAGCGATTGGAAGCTGTGAGCAAATCCTCTGTCGTACTGTATACTGCATTGTTCTCGTCAGTGCATTGCCATGGATATCAACCTGAAAGGAAAGGCTTGGCATTGATGGACTTTGTGCGCCTGTCTACAATCAGATGCTTTTGTGCTTGGATCTGTATCAGGGCATGCTTTTGTCAGTGCGGGCGTGTGAGAGAATGTGTGCAATTGTGCATATGTGTGTGTGTGTGGGGGGGGGGGGGGGAAGTGCATTTGGGCATGTGTGCCCGCGCGCGTGCGTGCGGGTGTGTGTGTGTGGGAGGGGGGTAGGTTGGAAGCGTGGGTGGCTCGGAAGGGAGAGGAGGGGTGGAGGTATGAGGGAAGGGAAGGAGACTGCAGTGTTGGGGGGGGGGGGGGAGGTGTTGGGCGGGGGAGAGGAAGGGAGGAGAGGTGTGTTGGGAGGGATAGGGGAAAACGAGGGCGCATGTGTGAGGAGAGGGGGGTAGTGAGTCAGCCAAAGGGTTTACGGGTGGCCACTTCACTCCAATGACTGTGCCTGCGCAGGAGAGGTTGTGCGGACTCGACTGTTAGAGGTTGGGGGAGCCAAGCCACCTCTGCAGTTGGTGGAAGACGTACTGGGGAAGGGGTACATGCAACCCACCCAGGGTGGTTGGATGCCCCCACTGCATAACCTGCCCACATGCTGAGGCTGTTCGGCTTCATCCTGAATTGCCCTCCACCGCTCGCAATCTGAGAGAGTTCCTGCCCTTGCTCAGAAGGAACTTGCGCATTGGGTCTGACGCATGCCAGACCAACAAGCATAGCACAGGAGGGTGCGGTTTACGCCAGCTGCATCAGCAAACCGACCGCAGATGAAGCGAATATCGTCTAGGGCATAATCTTCCTTTTGTTTTTCATATCGAGGGTGAATTACTGGCGGCAACATTGACTTGCCAAGTTGGCAATGCCAACTGCTCATAGAGCTTTCGTAGCGGGGTTCCTGCAAAGCATAAATTTTTCTGTTCACAGGGTTCTTTGCGCCGCCCTGCGGTGAGCTGAGAGCGAAGAACATATACACGTGGCTGTCCTCCTGCGCGTGTAGATTTGCATATCACAAGTTAGGTTCGTGATGCTGCATTGACCATCAAAGGTGTACGGCCTTGGCCCTCGTATGTAAATGATATTGCTGACCGGATTTCTCAAGGCCTTCTTGCTCCATCACATCACATCTAGTGGCTGGACAGTTGCAATCACACCCCAATCAAGGATCCTTGGTGACTTGCCAGCTGGAGCAGTGTAAGACCAGGAGTCCGCCCCTTAGGTCAAACATTCATTCGGCTTGACTATCAAACCTGCCAAGCCACGAGCTGCCGGCCAACTGCAGCAGCTACAGTAGTCTTGCCTGCGTTTGAAGTAAGCTGAGCGATTCAAGAAAACCTAACTTACGTCACCCTTCATATACAGCCTAAGATATTGAATACCACAGGTGCTGAGATAGCCACGTTGTGGGATAAACAATAACAATAACAATTCCTTCACATATGTAAAAACCCCCTGGAGCGATAGTACCACTTGGGAAGTTTGGTCTGCCTGTGTTGTCCCTCAAGGCGGTAAGATTATGCTGGGTGGCAAGGAGGTTCCTGTATGTACGGTGGGAATGGAGCGTACTTCTAGTGCTTACATAATATACTTTCCGCATGTGCCGGGGCACGTACACTTCACACTTCTTTTAAACCTTATCACTCCGTTGACTAACTCCATCATAGATTGCCCAAACCCAGCTGCAAAGTTGCAGCTTTCTAGAGGTGATAGAGGTTTGCTGCCACACGAAAGCATTCCTGCTGCTGGTCTTGCGTCGGCCTCTTAACATTGAGTTGTGAGACGTCTTCCCATCCTTCCTTACCACCACGGGCGCTTCCCTGCACGTGGTATCTGGTGCAGTTCAAAACATACATGCTTTGCAACTCTTAGGCTCGGAACTGCTTTGCCCTGAAAAGTCAAGGGTAACACACCAGGTGGTATACACACGACATATTACATACGCTGTAAGCTGCAAAATGGTCCCAGGCCTGTCACTGGGCGTGGACTACACGGATCTGCTGTGATATGGTGCTGCAAGGCATGACATCACTTGGACCAGATACCACATGACTAAAAGGTGACATATATGTCTGATTCGTCAAAGATATATATATATATGTAGATATGAAGAAGTGACATATGTCTGATTCGTCAAAGTCGTGGTGTGATTTTCAGCGGAGGAACCTCCTAGTTTCCAGCCTGGCTACATTAATTGCCGAAGACCACAATGTCCACAATTTCAACAATTTGGCAAGGAAACTATCGACCAGTTCCAAAAAAGGCAATTTAGTCTTAATACCATCAGTCAGACTGCTCGATTTATGGAATTGCAATGGAAACGTCCCTGAAGCACAGTCTTGGATGCAAGGGCAATGCCTCACGGTAAATTACAGCTGTCATGTGGTTGTGACATTGTCAATAGTCCTGCGGTCCTCCATAGTCTTGGTCCACACAGAAAAGCTGTCGTGAGCAATTGGCAGAGTATTTCAATGTCTTAACCTCTCCCTCTGCAGTTCCATTGGGGGGACATGCCCTTTCATGTAGCCAAACGAAGTATCATGTTTTCGGCGTGTGAGGTGCTTTAGCTCAGCCCCCCAACTTGAAGGCATCAGCAGTCAATGAAGCAATGACCCCCATTTTGAATGAATTTATAAACATCAGGAGGATGGTGCGACGCCGTGCACTGTAATAAATATAAGATATTCCCTCGACAAAGGCAGCTGTTAAAGCGGCAGCCACAACATCATTGATCGCTAAAGCTCCGAATGACAACGATACCTGGAACACATCGAGCAGAAAGTAAGTACTCACCTGCACCTTAAGAAGTGTGAACTACCACTTCCTATTGAACCCTTGCATTGGTTCAAAATAATAAGGACATCAGAGCTCATGTGAGACTGAAAGATACAGGTCCTTTGAGTAAATGGGTGTAACTACTCGTGAATGTTGCATGGCAGACTTTCTTGGTAAGCTGAATCTTGGTGAATGACATGAAGGGGCTCTGCTTGGCGAAGTAGACTGTTGCAACACAGGCAAAGAGCAAACAATGGAAAGGTCTGATGAAACGCACAGTATTCCCTGCATAGAAGCCACCACCAAAAGATATGATCGTCCAAATGGCTTGTCGTGATTTGCCCCCTGAGAAGTACAGGTCTATACGACGAGGCAAGGTCGTGATCCGGGTAGCAAGCCTCGTCTGCCTCGTGGGGCCACGTGCCAATACCAATAGCCTCGTCCTGCAAAAAGTTTGATATATGAATTGCCTTGCTGAGACAGGCAGCATGAACAACAGGACGAATGGCCAAGGTCGTTCCTCACTCGGAACGGCGCTCTGTTTTCCCGGACCATGATGAACTATTCGTGATAAATCAAGCATACCTTGGATAAGCCTCAGGTATCGGTCTGCAGGCACCGTTGAAGTTATTCGCACACAATCGGTCAAAGTTTGACCGTGCTAATGAACACGGCAGTGGCTTAAACATAGTCGAACCACTGTAAAAGAGAGCAAACTTAAATTCCCT
>KV908576.1:40000-52500 GCA_002005505.1 Botryococcus braunii | reverse complement strand
AGCTCAGGAAAGAGTGAAGGCGGTCTCCTGTTTAGGCTCGCTTGCTCGTAAGCAAAGCCCAGCCGCAACAATGTCACCTCATCGAACGGCCGTGCCAGCATCTGCAGACCAGTGGGCAAACCTGCAACTCCCAATCACTCTCAAAAGCGCTTCAACGCAAGAAGAAGAAGGAAGGAGGAGGAGGAGGAGGAGGAGGAGAAGAAGAAGAAGAAGAAGCCGTCATGACGTCATCGCACAAGAAGTATGGAGGGCTATTCTGTCATGCGCATGCGCTGGGTCAGATTCATATGGCCACTGTGGATCACCGGATGGCGGCTCGCCGGGTGTGACTTGGACCTTGAAACGTTTGGGTTTGGGTCGTTGAAACATTGGGTTGGTCTTCATTATGAAAATCTTGTATAAGATTTTCAATTGCCCAGCCACTAGAGCCTGACGGGATGGAACAGTTCCCACAGTACCAGTAATAACACGGAATCCATCTACGTCGTTTTCGTCCTGAACGTGCTGCCCCTGTAACCACGAGGAGGGGGCTGCTGCATTGGCTGCCTGTGTGCCCATGATGT
Source organism: Botryococcus braunii (assembly GCA_002005505.1). Lineage (NCBI taxonomy): Eukaryota > Viridiplantae > Chlorophyta > Trebouxiophyceae > Botryococcus > Botryococcus braunii. Next base: position 51,937 of record KV908576.1, on the reverse strand, counting down.
AAGCGCACCGTAATGGCATGGTACGGGCCCCGGGGCGCTTACAGTCGCCCTCGCAAGCTGAGCACAAATGACCAGGGACAGAAACATGATACTTGCAGTCAAAGGAAGGGAGGGGAACGCAACTGCATGCACATTGTTCGCACCTTGCGCAAGGTGTGAACAAGTGAGGGTAGAAGGGCGCTGACAGGTTCCCGGGGGCAGAGCGGGAGAGGTTGATAATTGACTGGCCAAACGTGCTGCGATATTATGCCCTTACGACACATAGGTTTCTTCCTAGAAGGTGTAAAGCACACGATGCTGACAGCTAATTTGCGTGGGCAGGCTACAATAGGTGACATCGTTTATCAAGACTGCAGCCGAACACACCTTGCAGGGTGAACCCCATCGGGACTGTAAGTGCGGGAGCGCCAGTGTGCGGAGCAATGTCCGGCGAGTTGTTGCCTGCGAAATCATGGGTTTCAATCAGACCCACTTCAGACGGCCAGTTGCAATGACAAGCCTCCTATACGCAGATACCTAGCCACCACAGATGTACAAATATGAGAATATGGAGATACTACGTCAGGCCAAGTACATAGCCTGTAAAGATAAGCTGGCAACGGACAATTGTGAAAGAAACGGAAAGAGATTAATCAAAGCCCCATCACGCCATGGACGACTTACGGATCCTGAACTAAACCATGATTTCTTGGGAAGTAAATGTACACGGTCAGTTTTTGCATTAACACGAGTCCATGTGTGAAAGAGTAGATCAACCAATGTAACTTACACTGCGAATGACTGTTACACAGAACATAGTACACGTGCACACAGCAAGCAACTGAGCATTGGACATTTGGTATATACCAAAAACGATTTACTGCATCAAAAACACTCTGAAATTGTGGAAAGATGTCTAGAGAAGAAGGTGTGGACATGTTTGGTTTTAACCACGCGCAGTGAACATCAAGTACGTCTCCTATGGCCAGAAGTACGTGATTTGCGCAATGTACAGCTACATATAGACATCGGGAAGCCCATCTGAAAAATCCTTGCACATTTGAGCCAGCTATAAGCGAGCAGACTAAATATCTTGTGCATGAGTCATTCTGGAATTACCGTCTGGGCCCGAGAAATCCCCGATAAGTCGAGGAGGAACATTCCAAGTTGGGTACACGACGACGTCCACTTGCTGCACATCCATGGACTCCACCAACCTCTGGCGAAGAGAAGCCCAATAAACGAACGTGAGGCTTGATTATCTAGAACAAGGCATGAACATGCACGGAGATGCGTGTCAATGGAGATGGGGCCACAGTTGCGCAATAAGCAACGCATGAAGGTCCAATGAAAATCTGACAAGAGTTTGGTTAAAACTTTTTACGAATCAAAATACTTGTGGCGGCCCTGTGTACACGTGTATGGATCTGCCAGCTACGTGTATAAAACTGCTGCTTTGATCGTGCTAGGTGTACAGTATATTACTACATAGCACCAGTACTGCAGACACATATGTAACTAGATAGCAATAGGATTGCAGACACTAGTGTGTTATGTACAATGCATGTATGATATATCCGTGTACACGCTAGGGAGGAGTAGTTCGTATGAGACGTAAGGCATGCGTATGACCCCGCAAGCATATGCATGGGTTCAGAAGCAGAGCGTGCAAGACACACTTGATCAGCAGACGGGGTGATACCCTGATCCCGCAGCTCATAATCATTATGAAACAGAGGTCGCCTGTAGCTACTCACCAAGCGCAGAGCTAGCCTTGATGGCAGAATTCCACAGCAAGCAAACAGGAGTTACCACGAAACTACTCCACTTGGCCATGCAAGGCGTAGTGGGCACGCGTCATTCAAAGGGCAATTATGTGTCACCTACCCCTTCACTGCAGAGAATGGTGACATACCCTGCGAAATTCCAATCTGCAAGGATCCGTGTAAAAGTCAAGGCAGCCACACCGGTACCCCAGGTCCCGCAAGCGGGGAGGTGGGTACTGGAAAAGGGTGTAATTCTGACTAAGGGCGTCTGTCAGATCAGAAGCGACGCTGGGGTGGTAATCTCCAGACGTGTAGATCTCCTGCGAGAACATACATTGTTTGGGCATCAGCCCGACTGGGAAGGTCCAGATCATGCCATGATCTGGACCATGGTGTCATGCCCTGAGCGAACGAGAAAACAAGATTATGGTCATCTCATACTACGTCAGCTATGGCCATGGCCAGTACGAAAAAGCAATGTACTTACTGCTCTAGGTAGCTACAACAGGTGCGTATATACGAGTGTACTGCTACCTGCTACCCGATATGCGTACCACCCGTACCATCATGATGTACCACCATTGGTACCCCCCCCCCCCCCAATACCGGTGTGGCTTTCTGACCTTGGTGTCAGACGCGCCATGATTGTTGCGCGCAAAAATGGCTTGAGTCAGTACCATTTGGTTTGTGGCACTAGTAGTACTACACGAGTGCAGACTTGCGAGACGAAAGAACCAACACCTCTCGCCTCCGCGTGGAGCTCATGGGGTTCAGCAAAGCACACCTTCAGAGAATTGTGTGTACGCGAGGTGTTGCCCTTGCTGAGATACTCGTCGACATCATGCACCAGCGCAGCAGTACATGCCCACAAGTTCTCCCTGCATCCATAGAGAGGGCGTCGACGCTAAAGCATACACAACCATATACAACCTCATACCCCAAGCATGACCATGTATGCTGCTAACATGACCAAGAACGCGCCCTGTCTAGAGCCCTGAAACTCCCTCAATTGACCACCGAGTATGATAGAGCTTTCCCCAAGCAGATATCGACTTTTGGGGCTCGGCAAACGTATATATGTCCGGCACAACCTCCAGAGTCCTTGCACGAGACTCTGTCGTTCCCATTCAAGCGCTGAAAAACTCATATATCCCAAGTGTACCAGCAAGAGCTCAAATATCACAAGCGTACCAGCAAGGGGCAGGCATACCATGTACCATTGACGTTCCAGTGCCCGTACGCAGGCCCGCTGCCGCCCAGGGTGGGGTCCCAGTCCAGCCCCAGGGAGTTGCCGTCAATTGTGAAGTTCTCCACAATCTCCGCGCCTGCGCCTCAAACGACCTGATCAGCACGTGCTCAGAGGGGACGGCAGGAGCGCTTCCGTGGAGCAGATCTAGGACGCACACCCTTTGGAGCAATGTCGTTTAATTGCAACAGGGAGGGCTGTTTTCCTATTCCGTGTACTTTTGGTGTCTTCAAGAATGAGGGGGAGGGTTAGCCCCCAATTGGAGGCTGACGTTCGGCCCTTCCCATTGCAACTAACGACGTTACTCCAGGGCGTGTGCTCCTCAGATCCTTGCAAGGGTTGGGGAAGGGGTCCCTACAAACAAGTTCTAGCGCGGAAGTTGCAAGAGGCGTACCAGCGTTAGCCATGTCTTGCAGCGCCTGGTTGAACAGGCCCAGCACTTGCGCACTAACTCCGGGGGCATTGCTGATCTGCCGCATGACGCCTACACGAGCCCCCACTAGGGCGTCTGTCTCCAGAAACTGGGTGTACTTAGTTGACACGTTTGTCTGCAACTCCCAGACTGTGATTGAGACTTGGACCGAGAACAGCAACCCGCAAAGCCTCTGGTGTATCATGAATTTCACGTGCATGTCGAGAAGGGGGGAGCTAAGGATGCGATCCAATCAACAGCAAATGCATTATCGATATCATCCACGAGAGCATAACCATCCATTCTATCAGTAATACAATACATTACCTGTGTCAGTGATTGTACATACCGTAACTGAAACTAGGTACGACTGGGCTTTATAAGCAAGAAAGGATTTGAAGTCCATTCAGATGCGCAGACGATAAAAGATGACATACAGAGTGGACAGCTGGACTGCAGCGCGAGCCAAGAAGGAGCCCACATGCATAGGCATGCGTTGGCCAACTCTTCTTTGAACCGCTGAACGCCATCATAAGTGTACACCTCCTACGTGCTGCAGCCCACTTACGGGGTTACCCAGTATACGTGGCACATCTGCCCACGCCAAATTTCTCAAAAGCTGCACCATATGGTCATGCATGGCCATATCAAACCTGACACATACCGCAGCTGCTTCCAAGCTACTTTGTAACTAATGTAGACATGACTTTCCTTGACGTCAAACATCAGCAAAACACTTTGATGCGGTGTCGCACACTGAAGAAAAACGCAGCGATCAGAAGTTGCACTGCAGGAGAATGGCAACCGCTTGAGCGGCAAGCACAGTAAAAAGGGCGCACCTGCAGGAAAAGACTGGTGAGGTTATCGGCCGGATCATAGCCCACCATGGCTTCTAGAACCCGGGCGGTGTCTGCCACCGTCCGCGTGATGGGCCCTGTGGTGTCCCTGTTCCGCCTGCGTGTGCCCAGACAAAAAGCTCCTTTTACTTTCGGAGAGGTGGAGGACGGGCTGGGGGCCCAAATACGGTGTGCACATGCATTTTGCGCCCCTCCCCCCCTCCCTTGGGGCGGTAGCAGAGACCACACCACCTACCACCAACACCCCACGCACTCAAATCCACACCCACCACCACCACAACCACTTCACCACCACGACCACTCTCCGCCCGTGAGGTACACCCTTCTCCACCGCCGCCACCGTACTAGCCGTAGCTACTGAGGCTCGTTGTTGGGTCCCGGGCACAGAGCCCCCTATTGGCATTACCACCTCGTACTGCCAAAAGCCCCTCCATAAAGGTATCCCCTTGCCAGAGGGTCAACGGTGGGAATCCACTTTCAATGCAAGTCTACCAATAGGATTCGTGTACTGCCTACAGTCTCGTGCAATGTCGCTTAGCCCAACATACTTCCGCATGGGAAAGGGGAAGCTTGGCGCAAATTCAAGAAACTTCTCCGTGGGCAAAGGGGGGGGGGGGGAGAAGCGGAATTCACTCCAAATAGATTCGTGCTCAATGCTACACCCGCACACAGGATGAAGCAGGCATTGATGACGGTAGCCCCCGCCAACAGCAGCTGGCGCATCTAGTACAGAGACGATCTACTGGGGAGTTAACGCATGTCAAGACCATTTCAAGTGATGGCATGCCGATTACTCGTAATCCTTCCTGGCAAATGGAATTAAGTTCCCTCTTGAGCCCGCCCCTTTCACCCCCCCTCCCCCCGGGGGACTTCCAAGCAGACACGAGCTTCTCCTTCACACACCAGCGTTCTGACTCAGGTAGAGTATCCCATGCATGATGTTCAGCGAACAATTTTAAATTCCCCGGTTGCATCTGCCAAGTGTCAATAACAGGGTACAGACCGAAAGCGCTTTGCCATGGTGTCCAGCCAACTGCTCTGACGGCCAGCAAGGACACACGTGTGACTGGGGAGTGAAGCACCTGGCGGGAACAACGCCCCGGCGCGACGTGAGGCCTAGGGAGGGGCGGAGGCCCACCACCCCGCAGTGGGAGGCGGGGCCCCTGATGGAGTTGCCGGTGTCAGTTCCCAGCGCAACCAGCGACAAGCTGGCCGCGACTGCCGCAGAGCTTCCTCCGCTGGATCCTGCTCAATGGCAGGCCCGTAATCTTCTCAACACTTTTTGGCTCTCTCCAAGTGCCACGGCCAGATAGATGTCTGCTCAGCGTCATCATGAGGTGCCCATCCCATGCTAGCTCCCGGAACTGTACATGTAAATTTCTTCAGGCACTCACACAACTAGTCAGCTCTGCCTCTCTGCTGCCATGCCCCACCTTCCTGATAAGCCGCTCTCCTAGAGGTAAGGTGCGACACGGAAGCAGAAAGGCATGCTTTTGATACTTGATGCACAAACCGCTCTGGTACAATGACATGTGCTGCAACTTTCGCGAACTGCTGGCAACGGAATCGGACCACCGATGGTAATGGTATCAGTGATACCATCACCCCTTGCTACCGACGATACGGGTCTGTAGCCGGCCCGAATCGAAGCCTAGGCGTGTCGCAGAGTGGCGTCTGCGGCGCCCAACGCAGCCGTCACTTGGAGACGGCCTCAAAGGAGTTAACCGAAGGAAATATCCTTGAAACGTAACCTTTGTCACATCTGGCCCTCCGCCCAGCCCTTGGCCACGTCCATGGGCTCCCATCCAGAAGAGCCCACGAAATGTGCTAGTGTCGATGGTGCTCTTAAAGGATGCACGTCGTACGGGAGTGGTGCGATGTCTTGCGGTGTGCAAGTGCCCCGGTTTGACTCAAAAGCAGTGCCAGTGCTTTAGAAGTCCTATACGTAACATTTCAACAAGAGGAAGACTTGGCCATGGAGACAGGTAGGCTCTACATGTAGGCATGGAAGGCAGAGACATGCAGCACGGTCTCCACGTGCGAGTTTAAAGGTGAAGCTGCAGGAGAACAGGGCAACCATGCCGCGTGAAATGCAATGTGAAGGTGAAAAGAGAAATTCCAGGGGAACAGGGCGGCCTTCCACCTGACATGCAGTTGAAACGTGAGTGTGAAAAGGGAAATTGCAGGAGAACAGGACAGCATGCCGCATGGAACGCAGGAGAAAGGTAAAATTCCAGGAGGACAGGGCAGCATGCCGCATGGTCAGCAGGTGAAAGGTGGAGGTGAAGGTCCAGCATGGAAGCAGGGCAGCAGAACCTGCAGTAGTGAAATCCAGGTTGTAGGGGTTGCGGACAATGCCAAACATGCTGCCCACACTCTCACCCGGCGACAGGGCAAATTCCCCCATGTTGGTTTTGCCCAGCATAATGGCGCCTTGCTCTTGCAGTAGCTGCACTTGTCTTGCGTCCTCTAAAGGGTAGTTGTCACTCAGCCCAACAGCACCTGTCCCTTGACCCCCACCTTCAGGCCAACCCGAACACTTGCACGTGCCCAGACGTGGTGGGTCTCACGAGGCAAGGCTCGACTCTCACAGCAGTCGCATTGTAAATGCGTTGCAATACGATGCACCATACATTAGCAATCACGTCTTCAGCGCATGAAGCCCACGCCGCAGTTGCATGTGGCCTTCCAGAAACAGCGAAAGGCCCAAGCAGGAGCCACATAGACAGCCGTGGTGCTCTAATGTACACACACACACACACACACACACACACACACACACACACACACACACACACACACACACACACACACACACACACACACACACACACACACACACACACACTCGCGGAGGTGTATATCTACAAAAGGTGCACACTGATGCGGGTGACTTTGCACCAGAAAGCCTGCAATTAGCACTGCTGAGGACATGAGATGACCTGCTGTTGAAGCAGTTCCCACCAAGTCGTAGTTGTCCTTTAGCAGCACCGGAACACAGAAGAGGGGAGGCATTGGCAGGCTTCCTGCAATGATTTCCGATAGCTGCAAGACCCAGGAACAATCACTCAGTCAGTATAATAAGGACATGGGGAGGGTGTTGAAAAACAATGACGGTGTGCACGTGGAGGAGGAGGAGCTGGATTAGTGCAGGATGGGTGGGGGGAGAACGGAGGAAAAGAATAAGAAGAGGGGGAGGAGTTGGGTTGGTGAGGGCTGGGGGAAGGGCCCAGGGGCCGGGTCAGAAGTGGGGGCCCAAGGGTTGGGGCAGAGGAGGAGGGTGGCAGGGGGAAGCCCGCAGCAGCAGCAACAGCCGCAGTAGGTGGCGACACTGCAGCGAAAGAAATTTAAGATGGTAAGCAGGAGTATGGAGCTGCAGAGGAGAGAAGGAGGAGGAAGGCGGACGAGTGGCCAGGACGAGGGGGAGGAGCAGGAGGAGGAGCAGCAGGGGGATGATGCTGATGATGAGGGAGGAGGAGGAAAATGGGGAGAAGGATAAGGAGCTGTAGAAGAATGAAGAGGCAGACGAGGAGGAAGCAGGAGAAGCAGAAGCGGCGTTAGCCTCATCTCATATGAGTATGGGCATGACAAACATCATCACCACGACCACCATCAGAAAAACATAAGGCTGACGATGTTGTTGTTATTGACAACGACAATATCTTTAGGTGCAAAAGTCTAGTGCAAGGGAGTTGATATGTAAAGGGCTTGCTTATCATTCTCATTATGATCAAGGAGATCACCTCTTTATCTTTCTGTTGTGCCTGCTTAAAAACATTAGGATTCAACACGCGGACAGAATTAAGCTGAGTCGTAACGTCATACTGCGTAATTCGCTGCGAATGAACCCACCACCTCGTGTCAGCAAGATGCTACGTAACACACATCTTTGAGGTTCGATATGTGTTAGGAAAAAACTTTTGAAGCCCACCCTCACGGTCCATATATAGATATACATCGTTTCTCTGCACTCACCCGTCCCGAATATGCACTGAAACACGCGTTGAATCCAATGGGCACCCACTAAGTGGTTCCCAACCCGGAATATCTTTCGTTGCTCTTCCATAGACATAAATCATAAGTGGAAAATAACTGGGCAGAGACACATCCGTAGGCTGGTTTACTCGTACGTACTGACGTCGGTATGTACCAGTGTCGACACTGGTGTGAAACACGCTACAAAGGGAACAGAGGCTAAACAGCCATGCCAACTTGCTTGAAAATATGTCCCAGTGGTCTGCTTCACATTACATAAACACACCACATGATCAATGTCTGCATGTATAAGGGACTTTCTGGTGTGAGATACTGGCCACAGCTCACACCAGAATCCCATCCAAACTTCCACACACAGGTACGGTTCAACGACAGTAGAAGTGACAGAAACCCTTGTTGAAGTTACCCTACCATTCCTGACCATACGAAAACGTGGCATAACCTAAAGCGGGGCAGCCACATGGAAGACTGGACTCACCCCTACTGCACATACGATCCTTGGGGGAGCATACTAGACAAACAACTATGACCCGCTTACACCACCGGGTTGGTGGGGTGGGGCCCCCGTCGGGGTGGGGGTGGGGGTGGGGGGTAGTTGGGTGCAGGGGTGAAATAGGGAACTGGGGCATCCGGCACTGAGGTTTTCCTACATGTGGTGTTTGTCCCAGTACCTCTTGAACAGGCACCCACAGGTTTTCCGAAACAACACGCTCGTATGGTGTTGATCCCGCTACCCCTGGATAGGCACCCACACTTTCTTCCATGACTATAGTCATACCTAGCTAGCCCCAGCTGGCCACCAGCTAGCCCAGGGTCGTGATCTTAGGTATAAGGCTGTACAAGGGGCCCTGCAATCATCAGCATGAGGGGTCCATTTTAAGGCCTGGTGTTTATGATCATGAAGGGCCACTGAGAAAGCCTGAGGATTGTGTTCATGAACGGCCCCAAATAAGGCCTTGATATCAGATTCACAAGGCCCCTTTATAAGGCCTTATGATTATGATCATGATTGTAAGGACTTCCAAATTCCCCTTCATGATCACGTGAGCCTGATCAGAGGCCAACAGTAATTACGTGCATGTGCTGTCACGTTGATACATCCATACCTGTTCCGTGATATAAACATTTGATGAAACCTAAGTCTCATCAATGCATCAGGCATGTCAAGAGATAGTACCTAGCTGTATCAAGAAGTTCTGATCCGGCAGTACAAATGATGCAACCTACAGGTCCAGCTAGGCCTGTGGGTTGCAGAATCCGTACTGCCAGATCAGAAATGGTAGCGAGGCCTAGGAAGACATGGGGCACAGTACAGAGGCCTGGAATCACCTGAACATAAGCAGCAACAAGGTCTGAGCAGGTCAGGGCCCCTGCGAGGAATGCCGTCTGAGCCTGACCAATGGTAAGCTCTACAATGGGCACCCGAGGAGCTGGTGCCCGCTGCAGGTCGTGCACTTGATGAACTGAGATTGAGCAAGTTCGATAATCCCCGGCCAGTGCCAATGCCCCTTGCAGACCTGTGCAACAGACCCAATTGCAATCGACTCTTACCAGAATTAAGAATGCTAAGTATACATCAGCACAAGTCTTCCTGAAATTAGTCTTCATGACCGCATATCCAGCCATGAAGACTCCACTTTGTGACATTGACAGTGTATACAACATGATCACAAATTCTGCCATATGCTGTATATTGAGTCCTGAGGGCTGCTGTCCAAAGCTTCTTGAAATCTTGCAAGCTATTGGCGAGCATGGTAGAATCGACGTCTCAGCAACAATACAGCTATGACACAATTGCAAAACCTGCAGATCTGCAATCCTGTATCAGCGTTCCCATTTCAAATCATTGCCAAAGGGGCTCGTTTGGATGCTCGCTTGCTTATCAGCAAGCACGATTTCAGCAAAATTCAGCTGAAACATGGTTCGTGAGTTTCCGTTAGCTTGGACAATTTCAACAAAAGAGTTGCAACTTGCAACTTGCAAGCCGCTGTTACGGACTCTGTCCTTGCACATAACAGATAAATCTTACAAGACTCGAGATACTATCAAGAGGCCTTTTCAAATCTTCCTCAGGGCCATGAAATGAACAGCTAGGCCATAACGAGACAGTTTGAATACATTCCTAGTTTGACCTCAGGTCAACAATCGACGGAAACACATAGCAAGTCATACCTGTAATGCGAGAAAGAGATGCCCCAGCTGCGGTATAGGACGTAAACACAATGGAAAGGCATATCTCGAGGCACCGCACATATGTGATATAATTTCGCCGATGCACTCGGATTAAACATGCGGCCTTGGCCATGGACACCTTAAGCCAACTACACTAGTATGCAGAAAAGATTCCAACATCCAACAAAACCCTGAGTATTGAATCAGTAAACAATTTGATGTTTTTCATCGAAATTGAGCACGACGTAGTACACTTATATGGTCATGTTGGCCATCGGCATTTTGTTGACGACGCCAACCAACTCCCAGGCATGCGAACTTTGATGCCATGATATGTGATAACAGAACCATTCTACAGCATAGAATTCTCTTAACTCCAAAAGCAATCCCGTATGTAGTGCCCAAGCTTGCGATTGTCTGCGGGACTGCGATTTCCCTTCCAGGGCTCCTACAGACACAGAACCAAAGATACTCTCCAAAAACCTGTTGTGTTTCTAAATAAGTTCGACGTGAAGGTTCGTGGGTGATATCGTCACTTTCAATGTTCGTCCACGTTATTAATCATAGCGACCCAGCGTATCAGAAAAATGTACTACGTCGCAAAAGAGTTTGTTGCTATAGGCCGTCCCGCTCAACACAACATTTCTAATGTTTGAAGAGAACCTAAAAGAGGTGGAGTACATGATAATCTTAGGTCATCGTCACGACCTTGTACTCGTACGGTCCCGTTAGAGCTACGACCGGTAGGTAGCTGGCGTGTCCATGCTATCTGGAATCCATCGAGATGACTCGACTGCTGTTTCCACCACGCCCTTCCTGCTGCTTCCACCACGTCCACGAGACCTTAGGGACGACGGTCTTGCCTTGTAGCTTGAATGGAGGTGCCTCAAGCTCCCACCGAAAGAAAACACGGCTGAACTTTTAAAAACGTCATAAAAACATGCTTTAAATAACAACTAAGTATAGTCAACAGAAGTACACGCGTATTTGTATAGCTATACATGTATGCTTGCACTCCCCGTTTGCACGCATGTGCATTTGCCTCAGGATCACCTGTACCCTCACATGCTCCCGCCCGTGCGGTTCTGCACACGCATGCACGTGTACACGTATGTGTGTTAGCAACGTTGCAGTCCTCCCCCGGGGGGGGGGGGGGGGGCTGTGCACATGTTTCGCAGCAGCGTACACCAGCCGAGGCCCCAGAGACAAATCACAATCTCTCTCTCTCTCTCTCTCTCTCTCTCTCTCTTCTCTCTCTCTCTCTTCTCTCTCTCTCTCTCTCTCTCTCTCTCTCTCTCTCTCTCTCTCTCTCTCTCTCTCTCTCTCTCTCTCTCTCTCTCTCTCTCTCTCTCTCTCTCTCTCTCTCTCTCTCTTTTTTTGTGTGTGTGTGTGTGTGTGTGTGTGTGTGTGTGTGTGTGTGTGTGTGTGTGTGTGTGTGTGTGTCTCCTCCCTCCCTCTTCCCCCCTCTCTTTCCCTCCCTCTTTCTCTCTCGCAAACGTACACACACAC
>KV908576.1:17500-35000 GCA_002005505.1 Botryococcus braunii | reverse complement strand
CATATTCCTTTCCAACATCACTCTCGGGGAGCTGGTCATCAGGATCAGCTCCCAGGGCTTGGTCTCGTACTTGCACTGGCAAGTTGTAGTCTAAATCAAGAAGGCAAACCTACAAATGCATCGATCACATTAGTCATTACAAAAACTTAAGAAAGCCTATACCAGTCTACTTCTGACACCCTACTGCACGCAAAGCTTACTGTTGCCATGAGATCATGAATAAAAGTTGGTACAATTGATAGGGGCCAGAGCATTAGCTGGATATGCCACAATATGAAACCAAACCCGACAAGTGCTGGTTGTGCTTGCTGCAGGGCTTGAAGGAGTGGGAATCTGTACTACCAACCTGGCAGACATTCTTTGCCTTCGCAACTTCCTGACATATTATCGTCTTCTTGTACCTGCAAGAAACACCGCCTTTTGGCACTCCTGCCTCACGTCTAACTTCATGTAAGTGCAAACCAGGCAGCAAAATGACACGTGCATGCACAGTACCTAGCATCGCTTCCGGGACGCCAACGAAAAACTGTGTAGGGGCGCCCAGAAATGTGACATTCCCCGCCATACTCTATCTGCAACCGCCACCAAAACGTCACTGCTGTTCTCGTATAAATGTATTGGTTAGGCTGCATTAACTCCTGACGGTCACTCAAAGAAAGGTTAAGCTTGCCCAAGGAAGGTTGACAGTTCGACGACATGATCAGCAGGCCCCGGGTGCAAAGAAACAAGGTTCTTGTCAACTACTTGTGCCTGGAAAGGGCTTTGACACTTTTCAAGTACAAGTACCCTGAAGTCGCTGGGTTGGAGCAGTGGGGTTCTGAACGGCGCAGGGGGGAAATTCACCGATCCAACACTGACACGGGTGCTCCAGATGGAACCCAGCTGCTCGGGAGCGGTACAGTTGTGCCGGCTCATATGTTGGGAACCTGCAAACGGGCTCTAACTAAAGTGTTAGAGGATTTTCCCGGCCTTTGTGAGGGCTGGACCGCAGAATCGGTAACCTCAGCCACTTTCCTGAAGTATGCCTATGCTGATCGTGCGGGGAATGAGGTTGTCCACTCACAGGCTTACAAGCCACCAAAGTCGAGAGTATCATATAATGTGCTGGTTCAGTATGTAGAGAATGGGCGTGCATGCTTCTTATATTGCAGTAATTCAATTCTTTGTCAAAGTGATGGCTCCCGCATGTGAGCCGTTGAGGTTGGCCATCTCTAACCTGCATCGTGTCGAATTACTGCCGGAGGAAATTGCAACTGGCAGTATGTGGGCAGCAAAAGACATGGGGAAGCCTACACATGAAAATTACCCTGTCTTGTTTGCTCACATGCTTGACAAGCATGTAATGGCAGCGGTGGGAAAGGCTGCGTGGTTCATGCCCTACTCCAACATGTCCGGCACATAGCGGGATCCCCTTTTCGAAGTTGTAGCGTACGAATTGTGACAAGTATTTTATGGCATACACACATGCATACTGTCAGCGCAAGTTAGCACAAGGTTTAGGAAGCAGGGCAATGCAATTGCCATTTACAGTGACTGAGTTTTAAGGGAATGTTCCGCGACATGATGTCCCCTTTCAATGGACAGCGGGCCACAGAACTTAGACGTTGCAGCCTGCCACTCCAATTGAAATATTAAAACCCAGTAAGCACTGGCCATTGCCATTAATGGTGCAACTTCAAGGTCATGGTGTGCACGTTACTTTATTTCGATGTACTGCAGAACCTCATGATTTATTTAAGGTACATTTTATTCAAGGTACATTTTCAGCTCAAGGCACCAACACGCGCGCTGGACATCTATGCGCGTGGTAGGCTCCACTGCTGTGTTGCTGAAAGCACTGTGACCTGCACTTGTCTTTCAGCATTTTTCCTTGGGTGAGGAGGCTAGGACAGAGAGGGAGGCAGGCTCTTCATCTTCTGAACAAGGGGGGGGGGGGGGGGGCGGGAGCGTTGCACTGCACGTCAGGAAGTCTGTACTGTGCATGGCAGTACAGTCCATGCATGAGTGCAACTTCAGTTGGAAATGCCTGTTTTTGACATTCAGTGATTTCCAGGCCTAGCTAGGCCTGCAGGCTTTAGGCTGCTGTTCCTGGGGCTTTCAGATGGCAGACAATTAGATTTGGCAGTATGCATACTGCCAAATATGCTTATGCTTCTGCTGCAGCCAAGATTGAAGATTGTACTTATGATGCAGTCAATGTGTATGACATTAGATTTGTTGCATTAGCTCAGCACATGGATGAAGGACGTAAGCATGTACATGTGGGCCACATGTGGGCCGCTAGCAACGCTGCACATCAGGCATTCAGTAGGCAGAGACAGCTTTTTAGGGTCAATAAAACTGAATATCTGGAGGGTAATGCATTTTAAGTTTATATATATATCTGCTTAGGTGTCACTTGAAGCTTATAGTTAAGCCAGTGCGTAACCATGTATGGGTATCTGAAGGACTTGCCATTCTACCTATACGGATACGTATCCGTATACATCATGAATTGTAACTGCAGAACATCTGCCTTCAAATCTGGCCTCAATTCTTACTCAAGGTTGTGGTGCCCCCACCTTGAACTGCACTATTGTACTCAAGAGTGTACTACTGATCAGCTGAACTTTCTGAAAATGACACCATACATCTTGTATTCTCACCAGTGAAATCTGACACGGCTCAATATGCATGTCAGTCAGGCACATGTGCAGTAACATGCATGTTGACAATGTGGTACTCTAGGGTGCCAATGTGGGCATTCACTGCCAAGAAGTGTTGGTCCCCACCAAGTGCTTGCAAGCTTGATCAAGCTCATGAGCTCTTAATTAAGAGCTCAGAGAACAGACATCACAAGGGCATGATGGGCTTCTGGGACACATCAAAATCAGATACTGGGTACATGAGAAGCATGTCTGCAGCATACTCACTCAAGTCAGAAGTTCAAAAAAATACGAAACTTTTACGAACGATTACGAAGGAAATACGAAGGTCTTCGTAAACCCGTCGCAAAGTATTCGCAAAAAAGTTGGGCCCCTCAGGGTTCGGAAAAAATACGAAACTTTTGCGACGCTTACGAATTTCGTAAACCGGTACGAAAGGTTTGCGAAGCCTTTGCGAAAACTTCCTTCGTCACAGTGTAAGTACTGGTAAGCTGCTGGTAGCTAACTAAAATGGCAGCATTACAAATGCGGATATGTAATCAAATCAGCAAATCGCCAGATCTGGCGGTATAGACTAAATCTCATTTAGTGAGCTGCCATTGCATTTGAAGCTTGCAATGCACAAGGATTCAGGGAGTCCGTGGCCATTAATGCCCAGGAACTGACCTTGCTATGTAACATCCCTGTTTGCTCGAAAAACACCATAGGGGTTAAATGGCATTGATGAAATAATATTATAAACCTGCCACGTTGCACTTGCTTAGCCTTAGAACCACCGATTTTAATATTATCAACTTAAAATATCTGGTTTTAACTCTTAAATTGGTGCAGATGGATGTAGCAAACTCCGTGCTTGCTGCTGAACCGGGGCACAACCTGTCCACCTGGGGGATTTCTTATGCACCAATTGCAAGCGGCACGCCTTATCCATCACCATATATGCAGAGAAAGTTCTTTCAAACAGGTCTCAGACTCCTACAGTCCAGCTGGTTTGCTCACTACAATAACTCCTTTATGTGCTACTAACGCACGCACTTTTGTGCTCCACCTGCGCGAGAACGCCTGCTGCAACTGACGCGGCACCAATTAGTTATAACTTATTTGTTTTAGATGCCCTGTACAGGGCGTGCGTAAGTGACACATAAAGGAGTAACCCTAATAAACACACCAAAATGTTGTTCCTGAATGTCCACGTGAAACATGCCAAATCTGGTTCATCGCCAACCCCAACCCCGGCTCCAGCTGCGCTAGGTACCGTGCCTGGGCCGACCTTGGAAATAACGCATTATGGGATAGGCATGTCAGGCAGTCTATCTGGCAGTTAGTTGGTACACCCAAGTCCCCATCTGAACGGATGCCCCTGAAGGTGAACCAACCAAGTGAAAATGTACGCAGACGCATATGCACACACGCACACACCTGCAGACGCATATATATGTACATGCCCACGCCCGAAAAGCATATGCAAGCGGAAGCACATGGCATCTGGAGCGCTGCGCCCCCGCATGCACGAACCCGCACACGCATCCAATGCACAGTATCACTTTCGTGTACCCGCCCCCCCCTCCCCCACCTTAAGCATACCCCACCGTTACGTAGACGCACACATATGCGTGCAATAACCCCAAGCACCCGGAGGAAGGGATTACACACAAACTGGAGGAGCGGCTATTGATGAGATAGAGAGGGGTAGCAAAATTCGCTATGGAATCGCTGTGCTTCACTTTACATCTAACCCGCTTTGGAAATACAAACGACGACCATGCTTGATGACAAGCGAGAGACAACAAGTATAGGATACGTATATGCGGCTGGGAGAAATTCCAGAGCAAGGGTACATTACGACCAGTAAGGCAAAGCTGTCTTTGCCTCTATTCGAATCCATAATTCTCATCAACCAGACGCCGCTGGCCAAGTGAGAAGAGATATTGCAGATGGAATCGCTCCAATCAGCTCAGGAAAGAGTGAAGGCGGTCTCCTGTTTAGGCTCGCTTGCTCGTAAGCAAAGCCCAGCCGCAACAATGTCACCTCATCGAACGGCCGTGCCAGCATCTGCAGACCAGTGGGCAAACCTGCAACTCCCAATCACTCTCAAAAGCGCTTCAACGCAAGAAGAAGAAGGAAGGAGGAGGAGGAGGAGGAGGAGAAGAAGAAGAAGAAGAAGAAGCCGTCATGACGTCATCGCACAAGAAGTATGGAGGGCTATTCTGTCATGCGCATGCGCTGGGTCAGATTCATATGGCCACTGTGGATCACCGGATGGCGGCTCGCCGGGTGTGACTTGGACCTTGAAACGTTTGGGTTTGGGTCGTTGAAACATTGGGTTGGTCTTCATTATGAAAATCTTGTATAAGATTTTCAATTGCCCAGCCACTAGAGCCTGACGGGATGGAACAGTTCCCACAGTACCAGTAATAACACGGAATCCATCTACGTCGTTTTCGTCCTGAACGTGCTGCCCCTGTAACCACGAGGAGGGGGCTGCTGCATTGGCTGCCTGTGTGCCCATGATGTAAGCGCACCGTAATGGCATGGTACGGGCCCCGGGGCGCTTACAGTCGCCCTCGCAAGCTGAGCACAAATGACCAGGGACAGAAACATGATACTTGCAGTCAAAGGGAGGGAGGGGAACGCAACTGCATGCACATTGTTCGCACCTTGCGCAAGGTGTGAACAAGTGAGGGTAGAAGGGCGCTGACAGGTTCCCGGGGGCAGAGCGGGAGAGGTTGATGATTGACTGGCCAAACGTGCTGCGATATTATGCCCTTACGACACATAGGTTTCTTCCTAGAAGGTGTAAAGCACACGATGCTGACAGCTAATTTGCGTGGGCAGGCTACAATAGGTGACATCGTTTATCAAGACTGCAGCCGAACACACCTTGCAGGGTGAACCCCATCGGGACTGTAAGTGCGGGAGCGCCAGTGTGCGGAGCAATGTCCGGCGAATTGTTGCCTGCGAAATCATGGGTTTCAATCAGACCCACTTCAGACGGCCAGTTGCAATGACAAGCCTCCTATACGCAGATACCTAGCCACCACAGATGTACAAATATGAGAATATGGAGATACTACGTCAGGCCAAGTACATAGCCTGTAAAGATAAGCTGGCAACGGACAATTGTGAAAGAAACGGAAAGAGATTAATCAAAGCCCCATCACGCCATGGACGACTTACGGATCCTGAACTAAACCATGATTTCTTGGGAAGTAAATGTACACGGTCAGTTTTTGCATTAACACGAGTCCATGTGTGAAAGAGTAGATCAACCAATGTAACTTACACTGCGAATGACTGTTACACAGAACATAGTACACGTGCACACAGCAAGCAACTGAGCATTGGACACTTGGTATATACCAAAAACGATTTACTGCATCAAAAACACTCTGAAATTGTGGAAAGATGTCTAGAGAAGAAGGTGTGGACATGTTTGGTTTTTACCACGCGCAGTGAACATCAAGTACGTCTCCTATGGCCAGAAGTACGTGATTTGCGCAATGTACAGCTACATATAGACATCGGGAAGCCCATCTGAAAAATCCTTGCACATTTGAGCCAGCTATAAGCGAGCAGACTAAATATCTTGTGCATGAGTCATTCTGGAATTACCGTCTGGGCCCGAGAAATCCCCGATAAGTCGAGGAGGAACATTCCAAGTTGGGTACACGACGACGTCCACTTGCTGCACATCCATGGACTCCACCAACCTCTGGCGAAGAGAAGCCCAATAAACGAACGTGAGGCTTGATTATCTAGAACAAGGCATGAACATGCACGGAGATGCGTGTCAATGGAGATGGGGCCACAGTTGCGCAATAAGCAACGCATGAAGGTCCAATGAAAATCTGACAAGAGTTTGGTTAAAACTTTTTACGAATCAAAATACTTGTGGCGGCCCTGTGTACACGTGTATGGATCTGCCAGCTACGTGTATAAAACTGCTGCTTTGATCGTGCTAGGTGTACAGTATATTACTACATAGCACCAGTACTGCAGACACATATGTAACTAGATAGCAATAGGATTGCAGACACTAATGTGTTATGTACAATGCATGTATGATATATCCGTGTACACGCTAGGGAGGAGTAGTTCGTATGAGACGTAAGGCATGCGTATGACCCCGCAAGCATATGCATGGGTTCAGAAGCAGAGCGTGCAAGACACACTTGATCAGCAGACGGGGTGATACCCTGATCCCGCAGCTCATAATCATTATGAAACAGAGGTCGCCTGTAGCTACTCACCAAGCGCAGAGCTAGCCTTGATGGCAGAATTCCACAGCAAGCAAACAGGAGTTACCACGAAACTACTCCACTTGGCCATGCAAGGCGTAGTGGGCACGCGTCATTCAAAGGGCAATTATGTGTCACCTACCCCTTCACTGCAGAGAATGGTGACATACCCTGCGAAATTCCAATCTGCAAGGATCCGTGTAAAAGTCAAGGCAGCCACACCGGTACCCCAGGTCCCGCAAGCGGGGAGGTGGGTACTGGAAAGGGGTGTAATTCTGACTAAGGGCGTCTGTCAGATCAGAAGCGACGCTGGGGTGGTAATCTCCAGACGTGTAGATCTCCTGCGAGAACATACATTGTTTGGGCATCAGCCCGACTGGGAAGGTCCAGATCATGCCATGATCTGGACCATGGTGTCATGCCCTGAGCGAACGAGAAAACAAGATTATGGTCATCTCATACTACGTCAGCTATGGCCATGGCCAGTACGAAAAAGCAATGTACTTACTGCTCTAGGTAGCTACAACAGGTGCGTATATACGAGTGTACTGCTACCTGCTACCCGATATGCGTACCACCCGTACCATCATGATGTACCACCATTGGTACCCCCCCCCCCCCAATACCGGTGTGGCTTTCTGACCTTGGTGTCAGACGCGCCATGATTGTTGCGCGCAAAAATGGCTTGAGTCAGTACCATTTGGTTTGTGGCACTAGTAGTACTACACGAGTGCAGACTTGCGAGACGAAAGAACCAACACCTCTCGCCTCCGCGTGGAGCTCATGGGGTTCAGCAAAGCACACCTTCAGAGAATTGTGTGTACGCGAGGTGTTGCCCTTGCTGAGATACTCGTCGACATCATGCACCAGCGCAGCAGTACATGCCCACAAGTTCTCCCTGCATCCATAGAGAGGGCGTCGACGCTAAAGCATACACAACCATATACAACCTCATACCCCAAGCATGACCATGTATGCTGCTAACATGACCAAGAACGCGCCCTGTCTAGAGCCCTGAAACTCCCTCAATTGACCACCGAGTATGATAGAGCTTTCCCCAAGCAGATATCGACTTTTGGGGCTCGGCAAACGTATATATGTCCGGCACAACCTCCAGAGTCCTTGCACGAGACTCTGTCGTTCCCATTCAAGCGCTGAAAAACTCATATATCCCAAGTGTACCAGCAAGAGCTCAAATATCACAAGCGTACCAGCAAGGGGCAGGCATACCATGTACCATTGACGTTCCAGTGCCCGTACGCAGGCCCGCTGCCGCCCAGGGTGGGGTCCCAGTCCAGCCCCAGGGAGTTGCCGTCAATTGTGAAGTTCTCCACAATCTCCGCGCCTGCGCCTCAAACGACCTGATCAGCACGTGCTCAGAGGGGACGGCAGGAGCGCTTCCGTGGAGCAGATCTAGGACGCACACCCTTTGGAGCAATGTCGTTTAATTGCAACAGGGAGGGCTGTTTTCCTATTCCGTGTACTTTTGGTGTCTTCAAGAATGAGGGGGAGGGTTAGCCCCCAATTGGAGGCTGACGTTCGGCCCTTCCCATTGCAACTAACGACGTTACTCCAGGGCGTGTGCTCCTCAGATCCTTGCAAGGGTTGGGGAAGGGGTCCCTACAAACAAGTTCTAGCGCGGAAGTTGCAAGAGGCGTACCAGCGTTAGCCATGTCTTGCAGCGCCTGGTTGAACAGGCCCAGCACTTGCGCACTAACTCCGGGGGCATTGCTGATCTGCCGCATGACGCCTACACGAGCCCCCACTAGGGCGTCTGTCTCCAGAAACTGGGTGTACTTAGTTGACACGTTTGTCTGCAACTCCCAGACTGTGATTGAGACTTGGACCGAGAACAGCAACCCGCAAAGCCTCTGGTGTATCATGAATTTCACGTGCATGTCGAGAAGGGGGGAGCTAAGGATGCGATCCAATCAACAGCAAATGCATTATCGATATCATCCACGAGAGCATAACCATCCATTCTATCAGTAATACAATACATTACCTGTGTCAGTGATTGTACATACCGTAACTGAAACTAGGTACGACTGGGCTTTATAAGCAAGAAAGGATTTGAAGTCCATTCAGATGCGCAGACGATAAAAGATGACATACAGAGTGGACAGCTGGACTGCAGCGCGAGCCAAGAAGGAGCCCACATGCATAGGCATGCGTTGGCCAACTCTTCTTTGAACCGCTGAACGCCATCATAAGTGTACACCTCCTACGTGCTGCAGCCCACTTACGGGGTTACCCAGTATACGTGGCACATCTGCCCACGCCAAATTTCTCAAAAGCTGCACCATATGGTCATGCATGGCCATATCAAACCTGACACATACCGCAGCTGCTTCCAAGCTACTTTGTAACTAATGTAGACATGACTTTCCTTGACGTCAAACATCAGCAAAACACTTTGATGCGGTGTCGCACACTGAAGAAAAACGCAGCGATCAGAAGTTGCACTGCAGGAGAATGGCAACCGCTTGAGCGGCAAGCACAGTAAAAAGGGCGCACCTGCAGGAAAAGACTGGTGAGGTTATCGGCCGGATCATAGCCCACCATGGCTTCTAGAACCCGGGCGGTGTCTGCCACCGTCCGCGTGATGGGCCCTGTGGTGTCCCTGTTCCGCCTGCGTGTGCCCAGACAAAAAGCTCCTTTTACTTTCGGAGAGGTGGAGGACGGGCTGGGGGCCCAAATACGGTGTGCACATGCATTTTGCGCCCCTCCCCCCCCTCCCTTGGGGCGGTAGCAGAGACCACACCACCTACCACCAACACCCCACGCACTCAAATCCACACCCACCACCACCACAACCACTTCACCACCACGACCACTCTCCGCCCGTGAGGTACACCCTTCTCCACCGCCGCCACCGTACTAGCCGTAGCTACTGAGGCTCGTTGTTGGGTCCCGGGCACAGAGCCCCCTATTGGCATTACCACCTCGTACTGCCAAAAGCCCCTCCATAAAGGTATCCCCTTGCCAGAGGGTCAACGGTGGGAATCCACTTTCAATGCAAGTCTACCAATAGGATTCGTGTACTGCCTACAGTCTCGTGCAATGTCGCTTAGCCCAACATACTTCCGCATGGGAAAGGGGAAGCTTGGCGCAAATTCAAGAAACTTCTCCGTGGGCAAAGGGGGGGGGGGAGAAGCGGAATTCACTCCAAATAGATTCGTGCTCAATGCTACACCCGCACACAGGATGAAGCAGGCATTGATGACGGTAGCCCCCGCCAACAGCAGCTGGCGCATCTAGTACAGAGACGATCTACTGGGGAGTTAACGCATGTCAAGACCATTTCAAGTGATGGCATGCCGATTACTCGTAATCCTTCCTGGCAAATGGAATTAAGTTCCCTCTTGAGCCCGCCCCTTTCACCCCCCTCCCCCGGGGGACTTCCAAGCAGACACGAGCTTCTCCTTCACACACCAGCGTTCTGACTCAGGTAGAGTATCCCATGCATGATGTTCAGCGAACAATTTTAAATTCCCCGGTTGCATCTGCCAAGTGTCAATAACAGGGTACAGACCGAAAGCGCTTTGCCATGGTGTCCAGCCAACTGCTCTGACGGCCAGCAAGGACACACGTGTGACTGGGGAGTGAAGCACCTGGCGGGAACAACGCCCCGGCGCGACGTGAGGCCTAGGGAGGGGCGGAGGCCCACCACCCCGCAGTGGGAGGCGGGGCCCCTGATGGAGTTGCCGGTGTCAGTTCCCAGCGCAACCAGCGACAAGCTGGCCGCGACTGCCGCAGAGCTTCCTCCGCTGGATCCTGCTCAATGGCAGGCCCGTAATCTTCTCAACACTTTTTGGCTCTCTCCAAGTGCCACGGCCAGATAGATGTCTGCTCAGCGTCATCATGAGGTGCCCATCCCATGCTAGCTCCCGGAACTGTACATGTAAATTTCTTCAGGCACTCACACAACTAGTCAGCTCTGCCTCTCTGCTGCCATGCCCCACCTTCCTGATAAGCCGCTCTCCTAGAGGTAAGGTGCGACACGGAAGCAGAAAGGCATGCTTTTGATACTTGATGCACAAACCGCTCTGGTACAATGACATGTGCTGCAACTTTCGCGAACTGCTGGCAACGGAATCGGACCACCGATGGTAATGGTATCAGTGATACCATCACCCCTTGCTACCGACGATACGGGTCTGTAGCCGGCCCGAATCGAAGCCTAGGCGTGTCGCAGAGTGGCGTCTGCGGCGCCCAACGCAGCCGTCACTTGGAGACGGCCTCAAAGGAGTTAACCGAAGGAAATATCCTTGAAACGTAACCTTTGTCACATCTGGCCCTCCGCCCAGCCCTTGGCCACGTCCATGGGCTCCCATCCAGAAGAGCCCACGAAATGTGCTAGTGTCGATGGTGCTCTTAAAGGATGCACGTCGTACGGGAGTGGTGCGATGTCTTGCGGTGTGCAAGTGCCCCGGTTTGACTCAAAAGCAGTGCCAGTGCTTTAGAAGTCCTATACGTAACATTTCAACAAGAGGAAGACTTGGCCATGGAGACAGGTAGGCTCTACATGTAGGCATGGAAGGCAGAGACATGCAGCACGGTCTCCACGTGCGAGTTTAAAGGTGAAGCTGCAGGAGAACAGGGCAACCATGCCGCGTGAAATGCAATGTGAAGGTGAAAAGAGAAATTCCAGGGGAACAGGGCGGCCTTCCACCTGACATGCAGTTGAAACGTGAGTGTGAAAAGGGAAATTGCAGGAGAACAGGACAGCATGCCGCATGGAACGCAGGAGAAAGGTAAAATTCCAGGAGGACAGGGCAGCATGCCGCATGGTCAGCAGGTGAAAGGTGGAGGTGAAGGTCCAGCATGGAAGCAGGGCAGCAGAACCTGCAGTAGTGAAATCCAGGTTGTAGGGGTTGCGGACAATGCCAAACATGCTGCCCACACTCTCACCCGGCGACAGGGCAAATTCCCCCATGTTGGTTTTGCCCAGCATAATGGCGCCTTGCTCTTGCAGTAGCTGCACTTGTCTTGCGTCCTCTAAAGGGTAGTTGTCACTCAGCCCAACAGCACCTGTCCCTTGACCCCCACCTTCAGGCCAACCCGAACACTTGCACGTGCCCAGACGTGGTGGGTCTCACGAGGCAAGGCTCGACTCTCACAGCAGTCGCATTGTAAATGCGTTGCAATACGATGCACCATACATTAGCAATCACGTCTTCAGCGCATGAAGCCCACGCCGCAGTTGCATGTGGCCTTCCAGAAACAGCGAAAGGCCCAAGCAGGAGCCACATAGACAGCCGTGGTGCTCTAATGTACACACACACACACACACACACACACACACACACACACACACACACACACACACACACACACACACACACACACACACACACACACACACACACACACACTCGCGGAGGTGTATATCTACAAAAGGTGCACACTGATGCGGGTGACTTTGCACCAGAAAGCCTGCAATTAGCACTGCTGAGGACATGAGATGACCTGCTGTTGAAGCAGTTCCCACCAAGTCGTAGTTGTCCTTTAGCAGCACCGGAACACAGAAGAGGGGAGGCATTGGCAGGCTTCCTGCAATGATTTCCGATAGCTGCAAGACCCAGGAACAATCACTCAGTCAGTATAATAAGGACATGGGGAGGGTGTTGAAAAACAATGACGGTGTGCACGTGGAGGAGGAGGAGCTGGATTAGTGCAGGATGGGTGGGGGGAGAACGGAGGAAAAGAATAAGAAGAGGGGGAGGAGTTGGGTTGGTGAGGGCTGGGGGAAGGGCCCAGGGGCCGGGTCAGAAGTGGGGGCCCAAGGGTTGGGGCAGAGGAGGAGGGTGGCAGGGGGAAGCCCGCAGCAGCAGCAACAGCCGCAGTAGGTGGCGACACTGCAGCGAAAGAAATTTAAGATGGTAAGCAGGAGTATGGAGCTGCAGAGGAGAGAAGGAGGAGGAAGGCGGACGAGTGGCCAGGACGAGGGGGAGGAGCAGGAGGAGGAGCAGCAGGGGGATGATGCTGATGATGAGGGAGGAGGAGGAAAATGGGGAGAAGGATAAGGAGCTGTAGAAGAATGAAGAGGCAGACGAGGAGGAAGCAGGAGAAGCAGAAGCGGCGTTAGCCTCATCTCATATGAGTATGGGCATGACAAACATCATCACCACGACCACCATCAGAAAAACATAAGGCTGACGATGTTGTTGTTATTGACAACGACAATATCTTTAGGTGCAAAAGTCTAGTGCAAGGGAGTTGATATGTAAAGGGCTTGCTTATCATTCTCATTATGATCAAGGAGATCACCTCTTTATCTTTCTGTTGTGCCTGCTTAAAAACATTAGGATTCAACACGCGGACAGAATTAAGCTGAGTCGTAACGTCATACTGCGTAATTCGCTGCGAATGAACCCACCACCTCGTGTCAGCAAGATGCTACGTAACACACATCTTTGAGGTTCGATATGTGTTAGGAAAAAACTTTTGAAGCCCACCCTCACGGTCCATATATAGATATACATCGTTTCTCTGCACTCACCCGTCCCGAATATGCACTGAAACACGCGTTGAATCCAATGGGCACCCACTAAGTGGTTCCCAACCCGGAATATCTTTCGTTGCTCTTCCATAGACATAAATCATAAGTGGAAATAACTGGGCAGAGACACATCCGTAGGCTGGTTTACTCGTACGTACTGACGTCGGTATGTACCAGTGTCGACACTGGTGTGAAACACGCTACAAAGGGAACAGAGGCTAAACAGCCATGCCAACTTGCTTGAAAATATGTCCCAGTGGTCTGCTTCACATTACATAAACACACCACATGATCAATGTCTGCATGTATAAGGGACTTTCTGGTGTGAGATACTGGCCACAGCTCACACCAGAATCCCATCCAAACTTCCACACACAGGTACGGTTCAACGACAGTAGAAGTGACAGAAACCCTTGTTGAAGTTACCCTACCATTCCTGACCATACGAAAACGTGGCATAACCTAAAGCGGGGCAGCCACATGGAAGACTGGACTCACCCCTACTGCACATACGATCCTTGGGGAGCATACTAGACAAACAACTATGACCCGCTTACACCACCGGGTTGGTGGGGTGGGGCCCCCGTCGGGGTGGGGGTGGGGGTGGGGGGTAGTTGGGTGCAGGGGTGAAATAGGGAACTGGGGCATCCGGCACTGAGGTTTTCCTACATGTGGTGTTTGTCCCAGTACCTCTTGAACAGGCACCCACAGGTTTTCCGAAACAACACGCTCGTATGGTGTTGATCCCGCTACCCCTGGATAGGCACCCACACTTTCTTCCATGACTATAGTCATACCTAGCTAGCCCAGCTGGCCACCAGCTAGCCCAGGGTCGTGATCTTAGGTATAAGGCTGTACAAGGGGCCCTGCAATCATCAGCATGAGGGGTCCATTTTAAGGCCTGGTGTTTATGATCATGAAGGGCCACTGAGAAAGCCTGAGGATTGTGTTCATGAACGGCCCCAAATAAGGCCTTGATATCAGATTCACAAGGCCCCTTTATAAGGCCTTATGATTATGATCATGATTGTAAGGACTTCCAAATTCCCTTCATGATCACGTGAGCCTGATCAGAGGCCAACAGTAATTACGTGCATGTGCTGTCACGTTGATACATCCATACCTGTTCCGTGATATAAACATTTGATGAAACCTAAGTCTCATCAATGCATCAGGCATGTCAAGAGATAGTACCTAGCTGTATCAAGAAGTTCTGATCCGGCAGTACAAATGATGCAACCTACAGGTCCAGCTAGGCCTGTGGGTTGCAGAATCCGTACTGCCAGATCAGAAATGGTAGCGAGGCCTAGGAAGACATGGGGCACAGTACAGAGGCCTGGAATCACCTGAACATAAGCAGCAACAAGGTCTGAGCAGGTCAGGGCCCCTGCGAGGAATGCCGTCTGAGCCTGACCAATGGTAAGCTCTACAATGGGCACCCGAGGAGCTGGTGCCCGCTGCAGGTCGTGCACTTGATGAACTGAGATTGAGCAAGTTCGATAATCCCCGGCCAGTGCCAATGCCCCTTGCAGACCTGTGCAACAGACCCAATTGCAATCGACTCTTACCAGAATTAAGAATGCTAAGTATACATCAGCACAAGTCTTCCTGAAATTAGTCTTCATGACCGCATATCCAGCCATGAAGACTCCACTTTGTGACATTGACAGTGTATACAACATGATCACAAATTCTGCCATATGCTGTATATTGAGTCCTGAGGGCTGCTGTCCAAAGCTTCTTGAAATCTTGCAAGCTATTGGCGAGCATGGTAGAATCGACGTCTCAGCAACAATACAGCTATGACACAATTGCAAAACCTGCAGATCTGCAATCCTGTATCAGCGTTCCCATTTCAAATCATTGCCAAGGGGCTCGTTTGGATGCTCGCTTGCTTATCAGCAAGCACGATTTCAGCAAAATTCAGCTGAAACATGGTTCGTGAGTTTCCGTTAGCTTGGACAATTTCAACAAAAGAGTTGCAACTTGCAACTTGCAAGCCGCTGTTACGGACTCTGTCCTTGCACATAACAGATAAATCTTACAAGACTCGAGATACTATCAAGAGGCCTTTTCAAATCTTCCTCAGGGCCATGAAATGAACAGCTAGGCCATAACGAGACAGTTTGAATACATTCCTAGTTTGACCTCAGGTCAACAATCGACGGAAACACATAGCAAGTCATACCTGTAATGCGAGAAAGAGATGCCCCAGCTGCGGTATAGGACGTAAACACAATGGAAAGGCATATCTCGAGGCACCGCACATATGTGATATAATTTCGCCGATGCACTCGGATTAAACATGCGGCCTTGGCCATGGACACCTTAAGCCAACTACACTAGTATGCAGAAAAGATTCCAACATCCAACAAAACCCTGAGTATTGAATCAGTAAACAATTTGATGTTTTTCATCGAAATTGAGCACGACGTAGTACACTTATATGGTCATGTTGGCCATCGGCATTTTGTTGACGACGCCAACCAACTCCCAGGCATGCGAACTTTGATGCCATGATATGTGATAACAGAACCATTCTACAGCATAGAATTCTCTTAACTCCAAAAGCAATCCCGTATGTAGTGCCCAAGCTTGCGATTGTCTGCGGACTGCGATTTCCCTTCCAGGGCTCCTACAGACACAGAACCAAAGATACTCTCCAAAAACCTGTTGTGTTTCTAAATAAGTTCGACGTGAAGGTTCGTGGGTGATATCGTCACTTTCAATGTTCGTCCACGTTATTAATCATAGCGACCCAGCGTATCAGAAAAATGTACTACGTCGCAAAAGAGTTTGTTGCTATAGGCCGTCCCGCTCAACACAACATTTCTAATGTTTGAAGAGAACCTAAAAGAGGTGGAGTACATGATAATCTTAGGTCATCGTCACGACCTTGTACTCGTACGGTCCCGTTAGAGCTACGACCGGTAGGTAGCTGGCGTGTCCATGCTATCTGGAATCCATCGAGATGACTCGACTGCTGTTTCCACCACGCCCTTCCTGCTGCTTCCACCACGTCCACGAGACCTTAGGGACGACGGTCTTGCCTTGTAGCTTGAATGGAGGTGCCTCAAGCTCCCACCGAAAGAAAACACGGCTGAACTTTTAAAAACGTCATAAAAACATGCTTTAAATAACAACTAAGTATAGTCAACAGAAGTACACGCGTATTTGTATAGCTATACATGTATGCTTGCACTCCCCGTTTGCACGCATGTGCATTTGCCTCAGGATCACCTGTACCCTCACATGCTCCCGCCGTGCGGTTCTGCACACGCATGCACGTGTACACGTATGTGTGTTAGCAACGTTGCAGTCCTCCCCGGGGGGGGGGGGGGGGCTGTGCACATGTTTCGCAGCAGCGTACACCAGCCGAGGCCCAGAGACAAATCACAATCTCTCTCTCTCTCTCTCTTCTCTCTCTCTCTCTCTCTCTCTCTCTCTCTCTCTCTCTCTTCTCTCTCTCTCTCTCTCTCTCTCTCTCTCTCTCTCTCTCTCTCTCTCTCTCTCTCCTCTCTCTCTCCTCTCTCTCTCTCTCTCTCTCTCTCTCTCTCTCTTTTGTGTGTGTGTGTGTGTGTGTGTGTGTGTGTGTGTGTGTGTGTGTGTGTGTGTGGTCTCCCCCCTCCCCCCCCTCTTTCCCTCCCTTTCTCTCTCGCAAACGTACACACACACGCACATGCACACACACCACACACACACACACACACACACACACACCACACACACACCACACACACCACCCCCCCCCCCCCCCCCCCCCCCCCCACCCCCACACACCCACACACCACCCCCCCCCCCCCCCCCCCCCCCCCCCCCCCCCCCCCCCCCCACACACACACACACCACACACACACACACACACACACAACACACAGAGGAGGGGGCAGAGCGAAAGGGGAGAGCCGGATGGATAGTTGAGGGCGAAACAAATCCCTAATCTGCTTAATATATTTTTCATCACGACATTGGCCAGGGACGATATGGGGGCAAGGAAAGAGCCCCTAACCCTAAATGGGCGTTGGGCCTGCAGGAATAACTCCACGCCCACCCTGATAGTAATTACACTCAGGCGAACTTCCCATTCAGCAACTTGCTGGGGGAAGGCAGCA
>KV908576.1:0-12500 GCA_002005505.1 Botryococcus braunii | reverse complement strand
AAGAAAGGTTAAGCTTGCCCAAGGAAGGTTGACAGTTCGACAACATGATCAGCAGGCCCCGGGTGCAAAGAAACCATGTTAAAGCGAGCACAGGCGTACCCGCTGCATCCGAACATACGGGTTAGGTCCTAGGCATGTTTCACAGACAATGGGAAAGTCGCTTCGCTCCCAACCATCTGCTTCAGGGTCACGCAGCAGCCTGTGCGCCATAAGTATTATTTACCGCAACGTAATCTCAACGCACGCAGCAGACGATATGATAATGAAACTACTGGAAGAAATAAACAAACGGTCTGTAGCCGGATACATTGGAAAGCATCTTCGGCGCAGCAGCCTGCGGTACCATAGTGAGGATCCCACGTGACTTATGATACGAGACCTCTGCAGAGGAGTCCTCTGAGAGGACGTGTCCCAAAATTGCGTATGAGGCTCCCGGTCCGGATTCGAAGACTCTGGGCCGGTCTAGGGCGTTTCCCGTTAATCTAATTCTTGCAAGCCAAAAGTCGTATATAACAGGTGACGTCGCTGCAAGAAGGCTCAGAGGCAAAGGATGGAGAGTCTGCTATGTCACAGGTGTAGAAGGACGTGTAGAGTTCGGGCTTCAACAGATGCTGCAGGAACGGACCCGCAGCATACCTGTCCACATTGTGGGTCAGAGTTTGTAGAGATTATTCAGGAAGTTGTGCCTCCTATATTGCGAGGTCTGCCGGATACTCAGACGTTTATGCCCCATCCGCCCCAAAGTTTTACGCAGTTCTTCCGAGTCCTCGGCCAGGAGGCTCACACCGTTTTCTTTACGGATATGCCTGCGCAACCGTTCGTAGGGCAATTTCAGGGACCTGGGGCGATTTCATTTACGCTAGGGACTGGACCTGAAGGGTAATTGCACCTTCGCCATGTGCTGCTGCCTGAGGTCCCTCAGTCCGGCTTGGTCCTTTGCTCATTCTCCCACTTAATGTTTAGTGCAGGACAACTTCTTCGTTTGCCTTCAATTTGTACTACAACTGATGTTTTACAAGACTGGTCCTAAGGCAACCTTGTTGTTTGGGCAGGGGGTTCACTATTGGAGATTTTGCAGTTGGTTCCATAGAAAGATTATTGGAGGCCTTTGCTATGGAACCACAAGAGGAGCGGCCTACAGAGCAGGGCTTCCTTGATAGGCTGCCTCGCACTGTGGTGAAACTTCCTGGCAAGGAAGGCGCTGTGCACACGCAGCCAGACAATGACGCACCCCTACAGCCTGCAGAAGGTGAAGTTGCAAATGGAGGCCAGGCAGTAAGCCAGCATGCAGTGGTTGGAGAGCCCTGTACAATTTGCCATGATGTATACGACTGTGGGCACGAAGTGGTGGAGCTGCCCTGCAACCATTGCTTCCATGAAGATTGCATCATGCCCTGGCTTACTTCCCATCACACCTGCCCGGTACGCCTAAGTGTCTAATTGAGGTCATATCACCACTATTCACAATGTCACTTGTGTTGCTCTCCAGGTCTTGCAGTGGGCTGATGTTTGGTGGGTGAAGATTTGACAGATGTGCCGACACGTAACTGTATTGTCGTTGCATTGTTGTTGATGAACTCAGGAACCATGAGTTTATGAGGTCGGGGCTACAATGCTAGTCAGCAGTTTGGGCGCTGGTCATGGCTTATTAATGTGCAACTGTCCAGAAAAGAAGTGAGCACATTGTATTGGACAGCTGGGAAACCTGTCAAGTACTCCTTTAAATAGTCTGGTTGCTGTGCAGGTTTGCAGGCATGAACTCCCTTCTGGGCCCTCTCGACGGCCACCTGTACAGAGGCATGGGCACGTTGATGGGCAACCACTTGGTGGTCAAGGCCCTGCCACAATCCACCCTGGGGGTCAAGGCGAGGTGGGGATTCCATCTCACCAATTTAGCATTAATGGGGCCCCTGTGTGCTAGAATCAGCCCTCCAAGGGGCAGATTTATTAGTTGGGCCTAGTAGCCCTGATTTACAGCTGAGCCTTTCTATTGTCGAGGAAGGAGGGAGCGTTTTTATTTTTGTGTTTAAACTTCTTTGGCTGGTTTGTGCGGTTATCGGCGGTAACTGCATCAGAGGACTTGAGAGGAGGGCAGATCTGAGGATTTCTCGTGGAGGGTTTTAGGAGACTACGAAACTAGGGTTTTACGAAGCATTGCAGACATGGCGTAGGTTTTGGACGATTCTATTGGTGTTACAGACGCATTTTCAAGTTGCAGGAGGCGGGCTTGTCAGAGTGTATATGTGCCTGTTGTAACCGTGCCTGTTATCTCCCTCGTGGGAGTGGGACAAGTTGATAAAATAATTGGAAAGGTAAATAAGGAATGTTGTGGCAGTATTATGCAAGTCTTGGTACTGAGTTTCGTGTCATTTTTATCCTTGGATGGATGGGATTTCTTCTCGACCTTGTGCCACGCAAAGTAAGGCCTTGTGTGATGAATATCCTGCAGTGGTTCACTACGGAAAGAGGCTGTGTTCACAATCGAGAACGCCGCTTGTAAATCGATATTTTGGATTGGCATTTGCATGCCAGATGTTGCACAGTGGTTTCACTTATATTTCTGCAAGAAGATGTGATCAACAGGCTGGAATCCTGTTTTGTTACTGCATGGTGCATGCTGATCGCATGGTGCATTAATGCAACTTGATATGTCATATATCAGCTTATTACATTTGGTGGCAATGATGGAGTTCTGTGGCACAAGTACATAAACTTACCAAGTAGAGTCGGGGCAATGAGACTTCAACTCCTGGCAGGATCGCACATGTTGAGGGTGCACAGACTTTTTTTGGTGGAGAAGCCCTTAGGCCTCCTGGCTGGTTTACTGTTGCCTTGCACTTCGGTAGATGAGGATGCCTGTAGTCAGATGCAATTGTGTCAGTTAACTGGGTGTGAAGTTGCTTTTGAAAGCCTTTTTGTGTATGGTGTTCACACCTACTGATTAGCAG
Organism: Botryococcus braunii; assembly: GCA_002005505.1. Taxonomy (NCBI): domain Eukaryota; kingdom Viridiplantae; phylum Chlorophyta; class Trebouxiophyceae; genus Botryococcus; species Botryococcus braunii. The sequence goes on along the minus strand of KV908576.1, from coordinate 9,552 downwards.
TTCGCAACCCCTGTTGCTTGCATTGCTGTGCTTAATGGTGAATTGTTTGTGCCGGGTCATAGTGAAGGGTTAAATGTTCAAGGACAAGTGTTGGGGGATTTGTAGGCTGGAGCACAGCCAGGGCTTGAACAGCAGCAGAACCCCTTTACAGGCATGTTCCAACAGCACCAATGCCGTTGGACCTGCATGTTGTTGCCAGGAAAAAGTCGGGATTGGGGTCATGTAGGTCGGAATTGTCTTTGACTAATCTGCAATGGCTCATTTGGTTGTCTATCCATGCAATGCAACCAACGCACAAAATCAATGCTCTTCGTCTTGTCAAAGTTCCTGAAACAGTGCAGAGTCTACAAAGTACAATTGGCAATGTGTAGAGGAATGGCACATGTGACTGGCGTCAACTTCGTTATCAACACTGGTGATAGAGGACCCTGTGTTCGCAGGCCTTGTCGGGCTGGCTAACCAGATCGTACAGACACTTCCGCAACAGATTGCTGCAGTTTTTGGGATTCTTGAACCGGAACTTGGTGACCATGTGGGAGCAGCTGGCAGTAACTCAACTGTGGACTTAACGGAGGTTCGTCGCACACACATGTCTTGAATTGTTGTCATGGTGCTTTCATTGCAACATTTTACCACTGCTAGAAGATGTGTTGCTACATGTTTTGCATGATTTGAAGGTTTTATGTTGCCGGTTCTATATCAATTGTGGTATCATGTACAAGTAGTAATTCTGTTACATGTTGTAACAGAGTGCTGAGTTCTTTAGTGCTTTCTTATGGAGCCTGACACAATGACGTTTCAACATGCATTTGCGCACTAGCAAACAGGCTGGTGTGATTGTTGGAATCTATGCGAAACAGCTGGGTTTGTATTAATGGTTGTGTAGCAATGGTGTTTAATTTTATTCTTTGAAAGGCGCCAGATCGGATTGCACCTTCTCGCTATATCAGTGTGCCTATTTCGGTGTCCAAAGGCGATAAGGGCACACGTGTTTTGTCAATAATGTACTCTTGGCACCCAGGGCTCGTTGACCCGGCTTTGATGCAGACTTTCATGTGCATAGCTGGGGCCTGCTGGGTCTCTTGTTAGCAGGTCACGTGAGTTTGTAGCTGAACTGGACATTTTGAGTTCTCAGGATCTGCTTGCTATACAAAGTGCGATCTGCTGAGTTGTTTAACACTCAACAACTAACTGAGGATCCAATAATTGCTGGCTGAAGCAGGGAGCACATTTGGCTGCGACAGATAGGGCACGTGAACACAGTGTTGGACTTTCCAGCGAAGACGAATCCATGCCTTCACTGACGGTGTGATCTCCCGCGCCTTCTTCGAGACTAAGTTAATATGATACTCCCCCCCCCCCCCCCTCTCTCCTCGTCTAGACTAATTAAAATTGTTTGTTGCCTTTCGTGGGGCTGAAGGTACCCGAGTATCTTTAATTGTAGGTGCATGGCATGCCTTGAACCTGTGTCTCATGTATCTTGTGTTGAGTTGTGTGCGAGGATTGAATTGTGGCTGCAACATAGTATACATGTTTACAGGTCCAAGGCATGGAATGCACCTACTGGCGGAAGTAGGGCACACGATTTAATTCAATACTTTTCAGTCTGATCCCATGCACATGCGCGGGCCAACCACACACACCCACACCCACACGGACGCAACCCTCTCCCCTCCCCCCCCCCCCCCCCACACACACACACACACACACACACTTGCTGACATGCACATGCTTGGAGGCCCTACGTGCCACATTAGCATTGTTGGAGGTGAGCGGACTGCCAGTATTGGATTGCACTTGCAACTATGCTTCATGTCTTGCTCAGTACTTTGAGCCATGCCTGTGTGTACCTTCTTGCTGGGGTGGGGTGGGGTTCGAAGTTGTTTGGGAACACCTCTGAGGCTTCGCTTGACCGTACATTTATGATGTGGATGGTGTCAAGATTGAGGCAGGACGATGTGCCATGACCCGTTATGCCAAAAGGGGTGGAAAACTTTGGATGTGAATATTCCCTGACAAGCCTGTCACAAAGAGAGCAGCAGACATTCGTATGGGGTGTGGAAAAGTTCACTTGATGAGTTACGACTGCCTGTTAGGTTGAGAAATATGAGTGGAAAAAGCTTGTGTTGAACGGCTGAGGGTCCTGTAGTGTTTAATATGCATCTTTGATTGATTTGTTTTTGTCGTTGTTGCTGCTGTTTGGATGTTACTCACAATATGGCAGTTTGCTGAATGAGTTATTGCATGTACTATGTGCATTTGTGGGCCAAACAATTAGTTACTGCATATCCTAGTTTCTGAAAATCTTGCTGCCTTTCGGCCATCCTCTTGGGTAAGGAAGGCAAGCGCTGCTCGTTTTTTGTATGGAGTTATTTTTTAAATTGGCATTCGTCCATCACTTTTTCAGTTAATTATAATTGTTAGAATTTTGGGCCCTGGAAACATTCATAACTTTATTTGACACTATGGTATTTGACACTACTAGGTATACTTAGTAGTATTATACTGGTTCAGTCCTTTACTGTGTATCGTACATTATTCTGCTGCTGCAAGTCGGCTACTGCTATTAGTGTTACAACTCCTACTCCTCCTAATAGTAAGCTACACTTATGGGTAATACTAATTGGCATTGTTACTATTGGTAGTTTCCTATGACTGCTATTATATTCTCACGCATTTTACAATAATATCCTCATACTGACCAACTCCCAACCCCAAGACATGTTGTTGATTTGGGCTCGGGGGAAGCTGGTCTTGTAGGATGAGGAAGGGGATCTTGACGAACATGTACCATTCTGGCCCAACTTCTCCTACAGCTCCAGGGACAATGAGCCAAGACATGGTAGATACACGGAGGAGTCACGGGAGCACATGGGGTATGAGGACAGCAGCAGTTCTGGGGATCATTCCCCCCCGGCCTTGATGGCCTGGGAGGCTTCGTCCAGAAGAGATGATGTGCCCTCCACATCTTCCTGGGAAGATTCAGGGTTGGGGGCAGGAAGCTCTACTAGTGAGGGTAGTTCTGATTATTCACAAATCGATGGCAATTCTAGCAGTAGCATCCCTGCGCTTGAATGCTCCAGCAGTGATGTTAGTAATGTAGATTTGCGCCAAACACTGGCCCAGGGGCATTCCAGTCGACTTCGAAACAACCCTGTACCCAGAACATGGGAAGAGTTGGTAGTCTCCAGTGGAAGCAGTGGCCGGCCTGCCCTTTGTTCGGTCTCATCAAATAGTAGTCGTCATAGTACAAGTCCTCCTTCGCTTCGCTCGGTCTCATGTAGTGACCCCCATAGTGATGACGGGGCCTCTCGGCGCTCGGGCGGTCGTCCTGGGCCCCCCTCGCTCTGCTCAGTTGCATCATCCGATGAGGACCTGGTGCAATCTCAGCTGAGAAGTTCTGCTGCCCAACATGATGAGAATTTGGACAGTGGCGCAACCCCCGTTTGCTCCCTGTCATCTGACATTGATGACTTGCCCCCTTTAGTTAATTCGTTTGACATCGATGATGTGCCCCCTTTAGTTGACTCGTCTGACATCGCTGATGTGCTCCCTTTACTTGACTTGTTGGCCATGGATGATGTGCCCCCTTTAGTTCGATGTTCACTTGAGAACTCTCAAGCCAACTCAGGGCAGTTCAGGACTGCCGACTCCGTTCCTGTACTTCTCTCTCGTAGTGCATCTGGACATGAGGGAAGGCCCTTTTCAGGGGTTGAGAATGCGTTTCCAGTGCTTGCACCTTCCGTAAAGCCCCAGACCCCGAGAGTGGTAGAGGGACTTAGTGAGGCAGGAGTTGGCGACGGGTTAGTCCGCTGTGGAGAGCAGAGGCAGTTGGAAGGAGAGGGAGCTCACGCACGACATGTCCCCCTGGATTGCCTGCAAGGCACCCCTGATGATAGTAGTAATCAGTCAAGCATTTGCAGCACTGCTGAGGTGAATGATAACCATGGGGAGGGGTTCTCTGCTGGACGCCTGTCCACCCTTGTTGGGGGTCTGGTAATGGGTGCCGCTGCTTTCGCAGGCATGTTTTCGATGTTAAGGGCTCGCTGATGTGCTATGAATTTGCTGATGGGTGAGTGACTTCCTGTGCCGTCATCTGCAGTTATAGTTTTGCAGACATTGACGCCAGCTGAGAGATTGTTTTCGGTGCGTCTTCGGAGTGCAGGTGATTGGAGGTATGTGCGTGTAAATGGGTGGGGGGGTGTGTGTGTGTGTGTTTGCGTGGGTGCTTGTGTTTGTGGGTGGGTGTGTATCTGTGTGGGGTGCGGGGTAAGTTCCTGAGGGTTTTGAGCTCGGGTTGTGTTGTGATTTGTAGCCAGGCATCTTGCTTAATTAAATTGTGAACTGCTTCAGTTCACTCCTGGTGCTCTGGGCCATTAGGATTCCCGGAGTCAGATTGAACGTAGGCCTTAGAAAGACTCTATTGTGTTCAGCTTAGGTGTTGTGCGTCGCTGCAGGTGTTACAACGCTTGCATTTGAAAGTTAAACCTTGTTTTTGTAAGTTGCTATTGTCCTTATTGTTAGTTAAATGGTGGGGTACCCTCTCTTTGTTGTGCTCCTGGCAAGCCTGATTTGATAGGCGGAAGAAGTTCCCTGCCCTGCTATATAATGGGGTCATGACGTGGAGTGATCCTGCAACTTATTTTGTAGGTGCCTCATGCTTGTGTGTGTGTGTGTGTCCATCCCTTCGACAAGCGTTTGACTTTATTAGGATCAGAAGTTGGGTTTTGTTGCTAATGGGACAGAACCAGGGTACGACAGTCCCCCTAAAATTCCCTGCGGCTGGCCCGTATATATAGCTCAGCTGGAATTGGGCGGGTGGTACCGGCTGTCAGCATTGAAAATGGCAGTTTTTGCACGGGGTACCCGCTTACCCTAGCAAAAAAAACGTGCGGGTGTGCCAAATTGCGTCCTCACGGTTACTTTAGGGCTACAAAAGAAGTGTAGATGCTCGAAACCATTTAATCATGCTCTATAAACGGAAACCAGGGAGTGGTTGTCACATAATACACCATAAATCAATTTGACTACAGCACGGGAGAGGGGAGAGAGACAGAGAGATCTCTAGAAAGAGGGAGAGTGTGTGTGTGTGTGTGTGTGTGTGTGTGTTTGAGAGAGAGAGAGAGAGAGAGAGAGAGAAGGGGCGGGGAGGGAGGGAGAGAGAGGTGGGGGGGGGGGGGGAGAGCTCCGGAGGGAGAGGGGGGATGGAATAAGGGAGGACATAGAGGAGGGGTGAGGGGAAAGGAGGCTAAGAGAAACGAAGCTTCGTTTCCTATTTAAATAAACTCTTTGCCATCCCCGTAAATCACCCTTGGCAGCCCCCATTTTTCGTCAGGGAACCCGACTGTCCCTTGCACATAAGGCGCGGGTGTCCCCCGCGCGTAGAATGACCCCTGCAACGTTGCAAAACGTGCGAGCTGCCCGACTGCCTTTTCAGAAATTCTGCGGGCCCCGCGTGCCAAGCCCAATCCCTGCACGCGTTGTCATACCCTGGACAGAACAGGTTATGCAGCAGTTACTTTTGTTGCACATGTGCAGCAATTACCCAATGCAATATTCATTATGTGCTTATTGTGGCCGTAAGTTTACTGGATCTGCTGAGTAACTGGTCGCACTTCCAAGTTCTCGTCTGACACAGCTGTTGAATTCCCGTTCCGGAGCTTTTTTAGAAGGTGCAAACAGTGATGAGTGCTTTCGGAACAGTATATGTCCCTCAAGACACACTGTGTGTGACATACCTCCAGCAGAATTAGTGTTGAATGTTTACGAAACAGAGTAAGTGTGCCGTGACGTCTCCCCCCCCCCCCCCCCCCCGGGCGCGGGGAACACAGACACAGACCTAAACAAAATTTTCAATATGTGTCCAGGGTGACACAACAATAGTTGGAACACTAAGCGGGGAGCTCACGGTCAACCCAGCTGACATTAGAGGGATCCTTGACAATGCAGGAACTTGTCCTGAAACTCGGAGGTCAATGTCAAACATGCTGTGCAGCAAGATTGCCTGTTCGACTGCCAGCTACAATGTAGCAGCTTTTTGACAGGAGCTGTCCCTGCCGTTTGACCAACCTTCCGGATGATAGTCAGCAGGCAGTAAAGCAAGCTGGTTTCGTCATTCTATTGACCTGAGTGCAGGGCTGTAATCAGCTGGCATTCTTCAGATCATTGGTGGAGAGCAAAAGGCAACTGATTGCCCTATAATTAGTGCTCTCTTTATGGGTATTGGATAAGCGTATCCTGTTTCTAGGCTCATGATAATTATGCGTCTCTGCATGGCTCTAAGTGATGTGGTTGCTTGTGCTGCGATAAGATACACGACTTCGTGACGAACATGTCCACATTAATTGGTCTAACAAGCAAGAGCGAGGTCAGGACATGCGATCAAATCCACTTCTGGTGTTTAGGAGAGCATGCTTTGAAAGCTTTGGATGCTGCACATTCGATGATGATTAGCATTTTTCAAATCTGCAACTCTTCGGCAGAGGAAGTGCAGCTACGGCCAACACAACGTGGTAGAAAGTCAAGGGGTGCGCCTAACTCTTGTCAGGCTACATTCAGGTCATTCCCGCTGGCCGAGCTAGGAGCCCGAAGAAGCTGCATGCATGAAGTCACCCTGCGAAAAAAATGTCCCTTGAGGAGTTCCATATCTTCATCTGCACTTCTTGCTACTGCAAAACATAGTTGCATCCGCATAATGAAGTCAGGATATGTAAATGCAACTTTCAATCCTTGGAGTGCGAAGGGTTTGAAACCCGCTGGCAGCTATTGGCTATGCTAAGGGACAGGGGGCCAGACCTGCTGGTTCTGGGCCATACACGGTTGACCACAATCCTGGGTTGGCCTGAACACTGGAACACATAAAGACCGCTATAAAGCAAGAGGTTAAGTCACAACAGAAAAGGCGGACCAGCGCCGGCTCTAAACAATTCCCCTCTACTCCTACCATTTCTGTACATATACAATAAATCATTTAAAGGTAAAGTGAGATCTCGTATGGATGATATAAATGTGAAGTGTATGACCTGTTAGGATTGTGGTGGTACCCAAGTAGGGAGACCTGTACCCCACATATGCCCCTTTGACTCGAGGATTTGATAACGTAGAAATGCAGAAGGTACCGGCATTTGTTGTGCAATGCAGAATATAGTCCGGTGTGTGAGTGCGTGTGGTGTGTGTGTGTGTGTGTGTGTGTGTGTGTGTGTGTGTGTGTGTGTGTGTGTGTGTGTGTGTGTGTGTGTGTGGCCTTACATTTCTAGGAGTATAGCTCAGGACATTATTGGGGGGGGGGGGGTCATCGAAGGACATGGAAGCAACGCACGGCCTGGAATTTGTCTCGAAGCCTCGCAAAACGTCCTGGCGTTGTGTGTCTAGGGTCCCACCCCGTCTTTCTCACGTCCACGTGATGAATTTCCCCCTCATTCAGTATTTTCTGGGTGCTCGGCGTCGAGAATAGCACGGGAGGGGAACCCCATGGCCTACAAAAAAGGAAGATGGGGGCGAGAGCCCTGAAGTCCCACCCCAATACTCCGGCAATTTTGACCCCTTGCCTGTAAGCTTTGCCTATAACCTCTTGGCTTATCCATACCAGCTGTACGACACATGGTTTACGGATTAGGTCTACTTCGCTTGCATTTAATACATTGTTGTATGCTTTCACTTTATGATACACTGTTACCGCGGGTATGTATGCGTGACCTGTGGCTCTTCCTTGGAAAGTATGTACATCGGGTTAGTACTAGTATACTGGCGACCCAAACTTGTTTTCCGAGGAGGGGGAGGGCGAAGGAAAAAGGAAGATGGAGGCGAGAGCCCTAAACTCCCACCCCGACACTTGGAGGGGGAGGGGCAGGGGGAGTAGAGCCAGCCTTTCCCACCCCTGGACCATGAGCGCCGTCCCTGGCCCTCCTTGTCCCAGGCCAGGAGTGCCGTTGTGCAGACCTCCGCCTCAACAAGTGGGAGGAGGGTCGCGACCTTCACATGGACATCGTTCGCTTGCTACCACTCACCGGTGGCAATTTGCAGCACTTTCTGCCGGGTGGGGCCGCCGCGTGTGCTGCCCAGACAAGCAGACCCTCTAGATCTATGCTGCCTTGGTGGCGCGTCAACAAACCCCCTTAGCCTTCCAAGCCTTTTCCTTGAAGCATTTGGGGGCTTGCATGCTGACCCGCTGGCCTTAAGCTTGTTGCAGGGGCTACAGGGGCTTTTGAAGCAAGCCATCATTGCACAGGCAGATGTGGAGGGATATCTTGTAATGCGACAGCTCAATTTCATTATATAATATATTGCGGTCGCTGTGAGTTGCCAGGTGGCTGCTCGCCGGTGTGACTTGGAGCTTGAAATATTTGGGTTTTGGGTCGTTGAAACATTGGGCCGGTCTTTTTAGAAAAAGAAGTGAAGCCTATCCTAATCGCACATCGGTGGTACCATGAATCTTTTTATCCCTCACTTGTACAGGAAGATGAAGTACATCTACCCAGCATCTACCCTATGGATCGGTGACGCATCCAAGAGGTGCGTGATTAGCAGTACACTAGATGAGCAATTATTTTGCTACTTATAGCCAGGTGTAGGCTGGAAATATAGGGGCCTTCCGAGGGGGAGAGGCGGAACCTGCCCCCGGAGTCGGCAAAAGGCAGGCGCAATGTGGGGCGGAAAAGGGAGGGGGAAGAGCAAGGTGAGCCGGGCAAGAGAAGAAGGAAGAGTGCGATGTAGAAGAAGGAAGAGTGGAATGATGAGGAAGGAGTCAGACAGGATTGGAGAGGGGAAGAGGGAAGAAAAAGCGTTGGAGGAGGCGGTGGAGAGGAAGGGGTCGAAGAGGTGCATCGGCGAAGGTGCGAAGGGCGGGAAGGTGGTGTGAGAGAGAAGTGGCAAGGAGAGACTATGGGAAATGGAAGGGAATTGAGGGTAGGAAAGGAATTGAGGAGGGGATGAGGGGACGGGCAGGTGGGGATGCGCAGCATGTAGTAAAGGACCTGAGAGAGTTGAAGAGGAGCGGGAACAAGGTCGTGGTGGAAGTCGTGTACGTAAGCGAACATTGTTATTGCCGGCGTAATAAGAGAGCCCCCAATTGGAGCAGCGAGCATTGGGTGGTCGGCGAAGAGCAGGCGTGGTTGGAGGAGGATCTATCGCGGCCAGCGATATATGTTTTGGGGGACAGGTTCGGGAATTGGATTGCTTTTCACGTACCGACAGGAGAATATCGGGCGGGCGTGGCGGAGGTGTTATTGGCAGGGGTTGCCAATGGGCCCAGGGGCTGTTACAGGCTGGGGAATGTGGTAGTGAAGAAGGATGGGTGTCCCAGGTGAGATGATAGGAGAGGGGTTGTTATAAGAAGAGGAGCAATGGTAAGAGAGGCAGTTGAGAATGTGGTGTTTGGAGAGCAGGGCCGTGGGGAAGACTGGAAATGTTTTGACTGTCAGTGAAGCGGCTGGGGATGCGCCAGTGATCGAGGCCATTCCGGAGTTTGATTACGAACCAGAATACGCCTTGACAGCAGAGGCGCTGAAGAGGTCGATGGGGCCTGTGAACACGGCGTTGGTGTTCAATAGCGCG
>KV908575.1:216813-238224 GCA_002005505.1 Botryococcus braunii | reverse complement strand
CAGTTGTTGATTTTCGTGTATCAACATCTCCCGCAAAATCTGAATCTACAAAGCCAGCCAGACTTTGCTTCCCCTTTCCCCCATAAACCAAACCCATCTCCTTGGTGCCAACAGGTATCTCACAATCCTCAACCCTGCACGCATGTGTGCAGTGGTTGGGGCAGCACGGTAACGTGCCAGCAGGCTTACTGCCTGTGAAATATCAGGACGAGTGGTATTGGCCAGGTACTGCAGTGACCCTACGAGTTCCAGTACCGTGTCCGTCCGGTAGTGGAGACCCTGAACCGCACTCTCATCCCCCACCTTCCCTTGTGGAAGCTCTGTCTGCACAAAGCTTTTACACATGGGTGTGCTCACTCCCTTGTCACTCTCACTCACTCCAAATGACTCCGCAAGATCCTTGATCTTCTGAGTGTTGGAAATCACTATCACTCCCCCATCGCGATCGCGCCTGACTTCACTTCCGAGGAAGTTCTTCACTTCCCCAAGTCGTGAACCTTAAATCTTGCTTTCAACTCACCCTTGATTTCTGACACTCTCTCACCACTCTTGCAGATGATCAGCAAATCATCCACATAGGTAACAATGAACGCCCGGTCTTCACCCCTTCCGGAGTCCAAGAATAAGGCCGGGTCGCTCCTACATGCCTTGAAACCCATCTCTCCAAGATCCTTGGAGAGCCTTTTGTGCCATGCCCGAGGTGCCTGCTTGAGTCCATACAAAGCCTTTCTCAAGCAAACACCTCCTTTTATCACCATTAGAGAAACCAGGAGGCTGCGTTACATACACTCCTCCTCTAATTCTCCATTGAGAATGCCGTCTTGATATCCACTTGGTGGATTTCAAGATTTCTGTTGCTGCAATATTCAGCAACACTCTCCTACATGCATGGGTGCTGACAGGTGCAAAGGTTTGATCACAATCTATACCTTCTACCTGCCTGCACCTTGCGCTACGAGTCTTGCCTTAAACCGGATGACATCGCCATATTCATCCGTCTTTAAGGCAAACACCCAAATCAGAGGAATCACTTTTGCTCCTCTGGCCTCCTCACCACCTCATACGTGTCACATTCTTCAATAGCATCTAGCTCCTCTTGCATGGCTTGCTTCCAGTACTCCTTTTGAGGACTGGCAAGCGCTTCTCCAATGTGTTTTGGAATGGACGACTCTGATGCTTTCAATTTTGCCTCCTCAACTACTACTGCATGGGCTTTCACTTGCGTGTGATATGCCCCAGGAACATACTTATCTGGCGGGCCAACTCTCTCTCTCAATTCGTAACGCCCACCACCTCTCCCCTCTCTGCATTCTCCTCATTATCATGCTGCTCTTCGTCTCTCTCACTTGCCTGCCCTTGACATTCACCATCACCATTTCCCTCATCAGTCACTTCCCCGGCTGGAAGTTCTGCAGGAAGCTGCTGCAGCACCTCCCGTGCACGCCTCATGACTTCATGCATATCGTCCGTTCGTAATTCCGGGTTTATCGCAATTTCGCGCGGGGCATCAACTGCCTCTTCCAGGGAAACCTCAGGTACCTCCTCTTCATCATGAAACAACTCTTCAACCCTCACTTCAGGTTGTAGTGTGGGTGGAGTTACAACCGGATAGCCCAACTCATCTTCAATAAATCTCACATCCTTACTCACCATTACCTTGCCTTGCACCAGGATCCGATACGCCTTGGATCCTGTTTCATATCCCACAAACATGCCCGCAACTGAGCGCGGACCAAGTGCTGACAGCTGCCTATCAGGCAGCTTCACATAAGCCAAACAACCCCAAACCTTCAGGTGAGCAACTGAGGGTTTCTTGCCATAGAATGCCTCATACGGACAAGACTCCTTTCCACTGACGGCACTCACATTCAGCAGTCGTACCACAGTGTGTGCTGCCTCAGCCCATAGTTCAGGCCCTGCCTCTGCTGTGAAGAGGAGAGCCCTCACTCGTTCCTTGATTACCCTGTTTACACGCTCTACCTTGCCATTTTGTTGAGGCGTGTACGGTGCAGAGGTCTGATGCGCGATCCCCTTTCTGGCAAAGAAATCTGCCAGCTCGCGATTTACAAATTCAGTACCTCTGTCCGTCCTAACAGTGCCAACTTTACATTTGGTTGACTCCTCCCAATTCAAGAGGACCTCTTGAACGAGTGCTCCTACCTCAGTCTTTGAACTGAACGTCCTGATTTGGATTCTATGCGAGAAGTCGTCCAAAAGGACCAGCATATACTTCTCTCCATTCAGCCCAGCCACAGGCAGCTCTCCCACTACGTCCATATGGACCAGCTGAAGTCTCTCAGTAGACTCAGCCGCAGTGGAGGAAGGCGTGGGAGTCCTAGTCTGCTTCCCCCGTATACAACCGTCACAGTGAGTCACAACTCTTTCTACTTCACCCACACTTCCTTTAACCTCATTCACAATCTGCTCTTTCAACATTCTTGACATGCATACAACTCCGGGATGTCCCAACCTTTTGTGCCACAACTCTGTCTCTTCTCGTGTTGTTACTAAAAGTGCAGCCGCCCCTCCCCATGCACAGAGCCCACTTTTGTGTGACAGGAAGTATAAGCTCCCTTTCGGTTCAATATCACATATGAACTCATTTGCCTGGCACATGACAGCCACATATTCCCCTTTTTCATTTACAGAGAATGTGCAACCATCTTTGACAGCAGCTGACACGGACAAGAGGTTATCAGTCGCTGTCGGGACATACTCAACATGTGTAAGCAACACACTTCCCCCACCTTGCACAGATAAACACACATTTCCCTGTGCCTTTCGCAATCCTTGACCATCACTCGCTGCCAGTCCCAGTGGTTTGGCTTCATCATAAACAATGACATTGGACATTAAATGCAAATCATTGCATATATGGTTAGTAGCACCCGTGTCAACAATCCACTGCCCTTCCCCAGTGTTTTGTAACTTTGAGGATGCCATCCCTGCCCTTGGATTTACCTCTTCTCCAGTGGGTGGGTTACCTCGGTTAGGAGGGTGCACAAGTCTTGGGCAGTTCACTTTAATATGCCCCCTCTCACCACACTCATAGCATGTCCGATAATCGTTCCTGACAGCCGGACCCGGCTTACGGACAACAGCCGCCCTTGGAGCCCTTGGTTGCTGATCATTGAAACCGATGGTTTCTGCAACCACCCTTATAGCAGCCAAGGTTTGGTTAACATTGCATGTAGCAGTGGAAGAAGATAAACTTGGTTTATGAGCATCAAACTGGTACGGAAGGCACTTCAGGATTGACTTCTTAAGTTTTGTTTGTGTTACTGGCATGTTGTTATCATTCAGTCTTTTTGCCAGCAGCTCTTTCCTAGCCACATATTCTTCCAACGTGCCCTCATTCCCCATTATTTCACTGTCCAACAGCTCCAGCCATTGGTCATTGATTTCCAAGTTTGCTCCCCCTTGGAACTGGCTCATAATCCATTTAAATGCCACTGCTGCAGATTCAGCAAATGCCACCTTCTGAGCCCACACTTCTGGAACCTTTTGCAGCAACAAATGCAGTGCCACTGCATCCCCTTTAGTCCCCGGCATGGACGTTTTTAGGCATTCCAGCACATTCCTGCTCACGGCACAATGGAACACATTTTGTTTCCAGATGTCCAACGAAAAACCCAGTCTATCTAAGGAGGTGGTGACCTGCAGACTGGAGTTCACTGGACTCGTCGGATCTTCCCGGCCAGATGTACTGGCCGGTTCAGATCCCCTAGCCACTGCTGTTCCAACTCCTGAATCTCTTCCCATGTCAGTCGCTGTAACCCCATCACTGGTTCCAGCCACCCCCGTGAGATCCCCTCGTAGGTCTGGAAGTAATCCGGATGGAGCCGCAACGGATTGAGTCCCAGCTCCTCCACCTCCCTCCATGATGGCAGTCGGTCAAATACTGCCTTACTCTGCCCTTGGTGTAAACGGAACTGGAACTGTACCAGCTCGATATACACGTGGTATTCTCTGTACCACCTGAGTACCTGTCCTGTTCCCTCTCTTCCCTCAACAATAGCTCTGTCGAGAAAGAACGAAGGAAAACCTTCCAGTGGCCCGCCTGCAGTTAGCTTAAATAACTCCTGCAAACGGTTCCACACTTTCAGAAAATAGTGCACCTCCCAGTCTTCTTTTGGAAGGCTCTTCCCGTATAGCTCTGCTACCTCATGCACCAGGCTATCAGCAAGGGGATCACTGAACACAATCAATTCCTCCCACTTGACCAGAATGGGCTCCTCTCGTGGCTGTGTCAGACCAGCCAAGAATGCCGTTGATATGATTCCTTCACACAGAGCGGACCCTTCTTCACTTTCACAAGTCTTAACAAAGATGTAGTTTGCTCGTTCAACAGGATCAGGAAGATTGTTCAGCACAATGTCTTGGTGATGCACAATTGGCCTTTGAAATTGACCCTTTGGAACACCAGGCCTCTCAATATGAATATACAGACCCGGGTCTCCAAAATAGTCAGGAACTTTAAAGTGAGTCCTGACAAAAGGAATGGGATACTCTGAGTATTCCGGTCTTCTTGGATGCTGTTGACGTACTGCAGGTCGCAGTCCTCTTCCTCTCGTTGTTGGGAAAGGTCTCGGCGTCCGTTGCTCTTCAGGTTCCGGTGTATCTTCGATCACAATGACTTCCTCCTCTGGCATGCAGCAAGTTGTGGGCCCAGCACCTTTGTTGTGTATTAGTTGGAGGATGCCGTAACTGTAAGCGGTACGTATGCCGTTGGAGAATCACTTCCTGTGAACACCACCAAGTAATCTCAATGTCTATATAGACCAGTGCTCGCACTGCCGTCTATATCTGCCGACTGCTCTCCGATCAGGACACCCTTGGCCCTTCAGCAGTCCCAGGAGTTTAATGGCTACTCCCAACCAATCGCTATAACCAGTGTGCAACTCGTCACACACAAATAGCCTTACTGTTCGCACAACAGTAACACACAAGCAATGCAGCTCCTGTATTGAAATGAATGTGACAGCAGTATATCAAGCAATCCTTCAATACAGAGCAAACACTATTCAGCTTGGAGTTCGAAGCCCAGATGCATTCCACACCCCATCGAGACTCGGTTACAAATGGTTTACGTATATTTACCTGTGAACACCACCAAGTAATCTCAATGTCTATATAGACCAGTGCTCGCACTGCCGTCTATATCTGCCTGCACCCGAGCGTTACGATTTACTTGTGGGTTCATCAGTGTCCACAAAATATATCTAAACCACATGAAACACACACGCAACCTATCCACATATGTGTACGTACCGACTGCTCTCCGATCAGGACACCCTTGGCCCTTCAGCAGTCCCAGGAGTTTAATGGCTACTCCCAACCAATCTGCACAATATGTGGATCATCAGAGATCAAAACAAAACAGTTATTTAACCAGCAGGAGCATGCTTGTTATACGTATCTGTACTCACCGCTATAACCAGTGTGCAACTCGTCACACACAAATAGCCTTACTGTTCGCACAACAGTAACACACAAGCAATGCAGCTCCTGCAACACAAGACACATGTAATGTTTCATAATCAGCAGAAACATCAGTATGCATGTGCTTAACGCCTACGATCGCAGCCACACGACTGCGACCGTTACCCTTGCCAGCGATCGCAAGCTTACCTGTATTGAAATGAATGTGACAGCAGTATATCAAGCAATCCTTCAATACAGAGCAAACACTATTCAGCTTGGAGTTCGAAGCCCAGATGCATTCCACACCCCATCGAGACTGCCAAGCTTGCTCGCGATCTGGCGTTTCTATGCCTTCTGATCGTAACCGGCGGTAACGGTACAGTTCCTTTCGAGAGGCTGTACCGTACTGCATGGTCACATAAACAACCCTGAGTTGGCCCTATGCCAACGTGTAGCTCTATAGCTGCACCAGGGATCTCATACTTATACACGCGTACACACTCAATAGAGTCTTTACCTTGTGACCTTACCGTCACTAGCACAAGACCTGTACTGCATGGAGGTCACTTATATGATCAACCTAACTGAACATAATACAATACCCTTTGACACGCAATCAGGCGCATCTTCTTACTTGTACTCCACACGTGGAGAAATTCAAGTTATACAATGTTTCCTAAAACCACTTGATAAACTGATAGCGCCCCCTGTATCTAGTACGTTTGCCATCACGTATCTATACGTACCTATCAGTTTATACAACATTCCTACATGTCCAGTCCTGTCCTTTACGCGAACCCGGGAACCGATACGACAACTAGTCCGGTCCTTTCCACTGGTCCTTTCCACATCACGATACATCAGGGTAAACACAAGTCGCGACACTCTACACATGTGTCCTGTCCAGGGTGAGCGGTTAGCACCGCACGCACCCGAGAGGGGCCACGCGCCTCACTCTCGTCCGTTCCCATGTCCGTTCCACTCCTAAGGTCTACCCATACTGGAGTACCCCCAAGGTGCACTCTGGTTGCCACGTCCAGAGCTTCCCACAAAAGGAGCACCAAGGGGCCGACCCGACCTGCCAGGGCGTCAAGCACGCCTAGCACGCTTGCGTTGAGATGTAGCTTCCGTTCCTGTCCGTTTAGCTTCCGACCCACGCCCCGTGGTTAGACTCCAGTACTGCTGTACCGCCTCTCGAGAATGCACTAAGTTTTCCTCAGGTTCCCAGGTATTATGGATGCTCTCATAGCCGGACCACTTAATAAGATACTCGCGCACTACTTTCTTGCCCCTAAGTTTCCGCTCTCTATGTGCAAGCACTGCCTCCACCTCATATTCTAGCTCACCATCTATGATTTCAGGAGGAGGTGGGGGTTGCACGCTTCCGTCAGTTTTATACGGTTTGAGAAGGGAAACATGGAATACGTCGTGCATGCGCATATGCGTAGGTAGCAGCAACTTGTATGCTACCGGGGAAATAACCCGGGTGACCGGAAAGGGGCCAATGTACCTTGGCAACAATTTCTTAGTCCGGGAATGTTTGAACTTAATATTCTTTGACGAAAGCAGGACTTGTTGACCTACTTCAAAGCCTGGTAGGTCCCGCCGCCTTTTATCGGCGTACGCCTTCTGTCTTTCTTGGGCTGCCTTAAGGCAAGTCCTGGCCCGTTCTAAGTCCCACCGCATACGTCTGACAAACTCAGCCGCAGCTGGAACATATTCTTGCTCGATACCACGACCAAGAACAGGTGCATCATAGATTTCTTGAAAAGGGATCACAGGGTCCTGCCCAAAAGTTAAGCGAAACGGAGTAGTATTGATAGATTGATTGTAAGTGTTATTATATGCAAACTCGGCCTCACACAAATGCTTATCCCAATCAGTCTGTCTCCCCCCCACATAGTGCCGAAGGTAATCTTCCAAGATTCTGTTGATGCGTTCAGTCTGGCCGTCGCTCTGGGGGTGGAAAGCAGTAGACAAGGCGGACCGGCACCCCGTGAGCCTAAACAACTCTTGACAGAACTTGCCCACCCAACGTGGGTCTCTATCTGAAACTATCTCACGGGGAAAGCCATGTAAAGTGAAGACACGCGTGCGCAATAGTTGGGCAATGTCAGCGGCGTCGGCCTCCTGTGACGTCGGCGCAAAATGGGCAAATTTAGATAATCTATCAACCCCAACCCAAATTGCATTGCTCCCAGATTTGGTCTTAGGTAATCCCGTGATGAGATCCATGGACATGGACTCCCATTTTCGAGAAGGGATTTCTAAGGGGTGTAACAACCCTACAGGTAAGCCTGAAAAAGGTTTTACTCTTTGGCACGAGTCGCAATGCGCTACATAGTCGGTTACATCTGCATTTACCCCTGGCCACCACCAAGATCTGGCGACCAGCTCGATTGTCCTGTCCCGCCCTTGGTGACCCACTATTGGGGGTCCATGAAGGTTTTCAAGTATTTCCCTACGGAGGTTCCTTTCCGCCCCGTCCACTGAAACGTAATGCGAGGGCACATACAAACGCGAGTTTTTATACCAGAACCCGTTCCGGTGGGCCAATTTCCGACGGTTTTGTTTACGCGAGAGCCATCCATCAACTAAATAAGCATCCTTGAGAACCCGCACCCATGCTTCCATTCCTTCCAGTTGCGAGGGTAGGGAGTGAGAGTCTGCAGCCTCCCCTGCCCCCATCATATCCGCTTCGACAAGGAGAGAGTGCTCCCCCAGATGTTCACCCGACACGTTGGCCACGGCCAGGTTAGGACATCTTGAAAGTGGGTCTGCTGGGTTGCCAACCCCAGGTGACCATTCCCACTTAATGTCAAATTGTTGCAGATATTCGGCCCACCGCGCCCTTCTGGGTGAAAGGAGAGATTGGGTTTGTAAAAAGCTGTTAGCCTTATGGTCAGTGACAACAACAAATGAGGTGCCTAGGACATAGCAGCGCCACTCTTTCAAAGCATATAAGACTCCTAAAAGTTCTTTTTCAGTTGTGCTATATCGCGTCTCAGCTGAATTGAATTTTTTACTGAAATAAGCGACCGGCTTTTGGTCTTGTAATAAAACTGCACCAACTCCTATGTCACTAGCATCGGTAACGACACGGTACGGCTTTTGTGGATTCGGCAATACCAAGGTGGGAGCATTGACTAAGGCATTTTTGAGACTATCAAAAGAATGTTGCTCGGTGTTGCCCCAAATCCATGGAGTCTTGCCAGTTAGATGGGTAAGTGGGGCAGCTATCGTACTATAGTTTTTGACAAACTTGCGGAAGTAGTTGGCTAGCCCCAGAAATTGCCGTACGTGCGTCGCCGTAGTGGGAGTTGGCCAGTCCTTGATAGCTTTAACTTTAGCCGGATCCACTTTCAGCCCGTCCCGTCCAACAACATGTCCCAAGTAACACAACTCTGACGTTAGGAAGTCACATTTGGATAACTTAGCATACAGTTTCTGTTCCCGGAGCCGCTCGAGCACACGTGCCAAATGTTGGTAATGATCCTCTAAGGATTGACTGTGGATTAACAAGTCATCTAGATAAATAACGACGAAGCCTTCACGAATAAAGTCGTGAAATATTGAATTCATCAACCTTTGAAAAGTTGACGGAGCATTCGTTAGCCCAAAGGGCATAACCAAAAACTCATAGGACCCAAAAGGTGTCCTAAATGCTGTTTTGGGTACATCCGCCTCATGCAGTCGTACTTGGTGGTAACCCGACAACAGGTCAAACGAACTGAAATATCGTGAGCCTTGTAGTTTATCTAGCAAATCGTCAATTCTTGGTAATGGATATTTGTCTTTCCTTGTGAGATTATTGACCGCTCGATAGTCGATGACCATACGGAAAGAACCATCCTTTTTTCTAACAAACAGAATTGGGCTGCCATAAGGAGAGGAACTAGGCCTAATGAACCCTTGGGTTAAGAGTTCTTCGACGTGCCGCCTACATTCTTTGACTTCAGGTTCAGCAAGCCTATAGGTGGGTCGGCACGGGGGTACATGGCCTGGTTCCATTGGTATAGTGTGAGCTACCCCCCTATCTGGTGGCAACTCTGGCAGCTTATCTGGGAAAACATCTAGAAACTGCAACAGAAGTTCTCGCAGCTCCTTTGGTTTGCCAGTCATACTACCAATTGCATCCCGAGAGTTTAGGTTAAGGTCGGTGGCTTCATCTGTATCCCATGGGGGAGGTTCTTCTTTCATGGTAGCCGAGGCCACTTTCCCCAATACAATCTCCTCCCATGACTGGTCCCTTCCATTCCCCATTGTCCCCTCCTTTGTCTCCTCTCGCACGACTCCCCAAAACATTTGAGCACCCTTCCGTAAAGCCCTGTTTGCACTTATTGCTGAAATAATCTTAGTATGATTTATTAGGCTTGTCTCGGGCACAATCGCATTATATCGGAGAGTTATGTAGTGAGGGAAGTGTGCCGGCTTCAAATGCAAGGCATTTTGCGCGTAGTCTATGAATGCGCCCCGGTCTTTCAAGAAATCATTTCCTAAAATGACATCTATACCATCCAAGAGCCTGTCACAGACTATGAATTTCCTTTGTTCAACGTAAGCTCTTGACAAATGCAACCTTAAAGAAACAGTGCCGGCAGAGGTCATTGTTTGGCCATCTGCCAATTGGACAGACACCGGAGTGTTCACCGGCCGAAGGCCTAAGGTGTTCACAAAAGACCTGCGCACAAATGTGTGGGTTGCCCCGGTATCTATCAGAGCGACTCCACTGACCCCCCCACACCTGATATTGAAGATGAAGGCAAGGTCTGGATGTGCTAGGGCCTGACAAAATGATATGCAATGTTGGGGAGGTGCATAGTAAACGACATAGGAATAGGGAATATTCCTATCTTTTTTCCCTTGCAGGAGCACACGCATGCCCTTCAAAAAGGGAAAAATGGTCGCACTTTTGGCAACTTTTGCCCCTAAGACAAAGCAAGCATGCATTTGAGGTGTCCCAAGTTGGTCTTGCCGAAAGCGTGATAATGTTTGTTCAACTTCCCCCCGTTTAACAACAACAAACTGTGGTAAGTGTGTACCATCGGGCTGAACTTCCAAAGAAGTGCTACAAGAAAATAAACAATCTAAAAGCTGTCCCGCTTGCTGTTTTAAAGAAGAATAAAAATTAGGATAAGGAGAAAATGTGGTGAGGTATTGTTCCATGTTCATGTTCTAGCCCGTCCCCGCCCTCTTCCGTAGCCCCGTCCTCGTCCCCGGCCTCGTCCGCGCCCGCGCCCAGTCCTACCAGCTGGTCCAGTCCCGCCCGTTCCCACCCCACCATATGCTTGGCCCCTATTCACCATCTCTGCAAACTGTGCAGGGATGACAGGAAGTGGAACTCCCCGAGCCCGCCGGTCCCTCACAATCTGTTGAGCAATGTGCAACTGAAAAGCAGTGAGGGGGATCTCAGGGTGTTCAGCCATTTGTTTGAAAGGGCACACCCACGCCTCATGACCCATGCTCTGACACGAGAAACACTGCCTCTCGGGGTTGAACCCAGTGCGGCGATCTACCCGCATTGAGGGTGGTACCCCATCCCTACGGGGATACAGGGAAGGCCCACCTGCCATGGAGGCTAATGGACCTGCTTGAGGGTAGACTGGGGCCATGGCCATGGGAGCCGCAGCATACGTTGGGGCTTGTTGATAACCATAGCCATAGTTGTATCCTGTCCATGTCCCGTCCGGGGTGGCTGTGGGGTAGGCATATTCGACGGCAGTGGTGGCTGCCACACTAGGGCCCCCAAGACGTTGTCTTTTCCCCTGCGCCGTGCCTCCCACGGCAGCATCATACTTTGTTAGTGCACTGATCAATGCATCTATGTCTTGGTAAGGAGCCCCAGTGGTGGGGTCAAGGACAGCCACCTTTTTTAAGTCGTCGCGCAACCCCTTTCTAAAGCGATGAATTTTCTCCCCCCCAGACAGCTCTCCCCCCACTTCCACCTCTGAAAGCAGTGTTGTGAACCTTTCGACATAACGTTCTAGGGTATCAGAACCCTGAAAAACCCCATCCAACTTGTCCCTTGCCTTGGTGATTTTATCACTATTGTCATAGACACTGCCCAGAAGTTGTCCAAAGATTTCAAGAGTCAGGGCTGTACCTGGGTTTGTTCTAACGTTATTGGCTTTCTTAGCCAGCCATACCTTTTTCACGGACTTCCCCAGGCACCGCACCGCGTAATCCACTCGCTTGTCAAGTGGGAGATTAGTAAGCACACAATACGAACGCACATCCTCTAAAAATTGCTCCAAATCATCCTTTCGGCCCTCAAATTTGTCAGGCATATGCGTACGAATTACAGGAGTGGGTCGTGCCTCTTGTTCCGCACGGAGTTCGTCGATCTGAGTTTGGAGCGCGTCTTCCCGCTCTCGGGACTCATCCAGCTGCGCACGTAAATCATCAAGTTCTCTCCGCGCCATTTCTGAAGTTATTGAGGCATCAGATTGTACGGAACGAGAGGGATCGTCGAGTTGGGGGCCCTGTGAGACTTCACGACGTCTCCTCGCTAAATCTAACTCCCAAGCGGCAAATTCCTCTTCTATTAAATTACATAAATAAATATACCTTTCTAGACTCAGTCGGCTCACGAAAGGGGCCTAAGCCCCTCTCGCCGATACCACTGTCACGGACCGATCGGCAAAGGTCCCAAACCCCGACTGCCACGAACCTTACATAATGGGGCTCCACCTCTCGCCCAAGGTCTCTATAACTCTAAACCCAAGCCTTTAGGTGCCTAGACTATCCTAACACCTCTCTATCTTGTCCAATCTCTGCCCGCACAGCAGCACCACCGGTGCGCTACTGCACGTGTAACGCCGTTATGCGTCACGAGGTTCACCCGATCGTTGAACCCCTGTTACACTTTTCCCTTCCAATGTGCTCCCCGGCCACCACGGCCCTTCCACTGCCCACCTCGAGCTTGATTAGAGGGGAAAGGAGGAGGTGGGGGCAATTGACTGTCGCGCCTGCTCTTCCTTTGCAAGTAGTCCCGCTTGGCCTGACATTGCCATTGCTCGTGACCAAAGTTTTTGCAGAAATAACACTGGCGCTCGGAGGGGACGCTTGTCCGAGAATCTAACTTCCCACCAACGTTGTGTCCGACGGCTCCAAGCACAGGCCCGGGGGTGAATCCCGGAAAGTATGCCGGCGTGCTTGTTGGAGTCCTCTTCACAACGTTGAGAACCTTCCTTCCTTCCTGTCCCCTCAGCATCCCCCCTGATTTTAAGTTGCTTTCATATTGCACCACATAAGTGCACAATGAGTCGAGGCTTGTGAACCTGACACCAGTTTGAGGGTTAACTGTGCAAGCAACTCTAATAGGAGCGTTCAGGCCTTTGAGGAACATATATATTTTATCATTTTCGCAGATGTCATATTCGGTTTCTACATCACTCAACAAGGAAATAAACCTTTCTATGTATCTTTCAACGCTTTCTTGCCCTTGATAAACATGGTCTAATTTTTGCCGGGCAGCCATAACCAAATCGGTAGAGTCGTATCGATTTCCCATAAAATTTTTAAAGTCTTCCCATGTTGGCTCTGTTTGACCTCCTTCCCTTTCCTTCCTTTTGAGGTATGTCCCCCACACCTTTGTAGGTCGCTCCTCCATACATTGCAGCGCGACTGCCACCCACTTGTCCCTTGACACATTTGAAATGTTCACATATGATTCCACCTTACTAGCAAAGAATTGGAAGCTTCCTCTTTTTCCTGTAAACATGGCTGGTGTAGGCACACGCACGACGTTAGTGGTGGATGACGTCCGCTTGGATGCTCCTTCTCCCTCCAAGGCCTCAATCCGCTTCAATAACCGTAGAATTAGGGACTTAGTCTTATTTTTCTTCAAGGGTGTCTTCAAAGGAGTGGGTTTGGGTTTCGTTTTGGGTGTGGTCGGTTTGGGCGATGGGGCCAGATGCAATTCCGTTTCGGACTCTTCCAAAAGATCATCGACTTCAATACCTTCCTTTTCCAAACCTTCCAAAATTTCTTTCTCTTTAAGGGGGAGACCGGAGTACTTGTTTCCTTTCCGTTTAACCGCCATCATGTTGCAATGGAACAATGCAATTACAACCTTCCCTACGTCTCCCTTCGGTTCGAGGCTCTAACCGCCTCGCCGATACCAATTTAACGAAGTGAGACGTGTAACTAAGATTTATAACAAGCTAAGCAAGGGCTTCAGGCAAGGGTGACACCGAAGGTAGGAATCGAAGTTCCAATCCGTTACAAGTTCGCAGCCCTCCTCACGCAGGTCGTCCGAGTCTCCAAAGAACAATATATAATGAAAAATGTAGAGAATGCTAGATGTCTCACTCGTAGCAGCAAACCCAAAGACAATGATAACCACCCGAGTTCCTAGTCCACCTATGCGCGGATCCGGCTACGTCGTCCCTCTACGAGATGCTCTCGCGAGCATAACGATATGGATGACGAGAGGAGACCCACTAGGATATTACAGTCATTTTCCTACACACAAGGACAACGAGATCTACTCGTATCCCAAAGGGCACGAAGAAACATGAACTACGCGCACACCATTACGAACATTATGCTTACGCGCACATCCTACGCGCAGGGGACGTGAGACGCGTCGCGCTGACGCGGCACCTCACTACAAACAATCCATCGGGTGTACGAAAGGCAGTCTTAGGTACATCCTCGTCGGATATCCGGATCTGATGGTACCCTGATGTCAAGTCCAGACTTGTAAACAAGGTCGCACCTTGAAGCTGATCCAGTGCATCATCAATGCGAGGCATTGGGTACTTGTTCTTGACGGTGAGTTTGTTAAGTGCGCGATAGTCAATAACCATCCGCAAACCACCGTCCTTCTTCTGGACAAACAGGATAGGTGCACCGTAAGGAGAAGTTGAAGGTTCTATGAATTTCTTCTCCAGGAGCAGCTTCACCTATCGTTCAGCTTCCATCACCTCCGAACGAGACAGTCGGTAGAAGGGTCGAGATGGAGGCTTCGCATGTGGATCAATCAGAGGGATTGTGTGAGAAACCCCAGGACGGTCAGGGGGCAGCCCTGGCACGTCTTCAGGGAAAACATCTGCAAACTCTTGTAGCAAAGAGTGCACACTCACAGGTACTTCCACAAGCGATGCTTCAGAAGACAGCAATTGCGTTACAGATGATAAGAACGTTTTACACCCCGCGCGCGCAAGACGCTTGGCCTGTACCATCGTGATGACTAACTTCTTTGCATCTGTACAATCAGAGTCAGTCATGGCGATGTTTTGGAACCCAATCTGATTCGTAGAGTGACGGGTTGATGGCCTGCCAGATGGACTGTTTGGCGAGCAGATGCTTTCGTTGAATATCGAGGACTTTTGCCTTCAAGACTACGTCGTCTCTGAAGTCAAATAATTTTGCAGTCATGATGTTTTCTGCCGTAGGAAGGAAGCCGAAGTTGAAGCTCTGTAGACATCTGGTAGATCGAATTCGTTGGACCCACTCATTTTTTGAAATCGCTCACCCCTAGACCGATACCATATGTAGTGTTGGGATGTAATTAGAGTCAGACGGAGACGGAAAGGCAGATTCGATGATTACATTCGCTGATCTTGAAGTCTCTTGTATGCACGTTGCTGAGCCGTCAAGACCAACCCGCTGAAGTAACGCTCGGTAACGAGATATCAAATGACGATCGCACTGACCTTCGATTGTACCGCCGCTGCTCGGAACGAGCCCTCGAGCGCGGTTACAGATGACGTCGGCTTGGATGCTCGTTCTCCCTCCAAGGCCTCAATCCGCTTCAATAACCGTAGAATTAGGGATTTAGTCTTATTTTCTTCAAGGGTGTCTTCAAAGGAGTGGGTTTGGGTTTCGTTTTGGGTGTGGTCGGTTTGGGCGATGGGGCCAATTGCAATTCCGTTTCGGACTCGTCTTCCAAAAGATCATCGACTTCAATACCTTTCTTTTCCAAACCTTCCAAAACTTCTTTTTCTTTAAGAGGGAGACCGGAGTACTTGCTTCCTTTCCGTTTAACCGCCATCATATTGCAATGGAACAATGCAATTACAACCTTCCCTACGTCTCCCTTCGGTTCGAGGCTCTAACCGCCTCGCCGATACCAATTTAACAAAGTGAGACGTGTAACTAAGATTTATAACAAGCTAAGCAAGGGGCTCAGGCAAGGGTGACACCGAAGGTAGAAATCGAAGTTCCAATCCGTTACAAGTTCGCAGCCCTCCTCACGCAGGTCGTCCGAGTCTCCAAAGAACAATATATAATGAACAATGTAGAGAATGCTAGATGTCTCACTCGTAGCAGCAAACCCAAAGACAATGATCGCCACCCGAGTTCCTAGTCCACCTATGCGCGGATCCGGCTACGTCGTCCCTCTACGAGATGCTCTCGCGAGCATAACGATATGGATGACGAGAGGAGACCCACTAGGATATTACAGTCATTTTCCTACACACAAGGACAACGAGATCTACTCGTATCCCAAAGGGCACGAAGAAACATGAACTACGCGCACATCCTACGTGAGACGCGTCGCGCTGACGCGGCACCTCACTACACGGGTGCCTCAAATGTGGTTGCCGATGCGCTGAGCCGCACGCCGGTGGGATATTCACCTCCAAACTCATTGGTGAACACTGTGGTGGTTCGTTCCACTCGTGCATACGTTTCGGAGGGTCCCCCTTGTCTTCCAAATCGCTCCCTTCGGGATGTCATTTGCGCCGTTACCCGGGCACAGGGTACTCCCTTGGCTGCAGAGGCTCGTGGTATGGGACACGAGTCTAGGCCTCCTTCAGGTGGGGGAGAGGGCATGACGTGGAAGGACAAGTTTGTGCGTGGTTATCAGGAAGACCTTTGGTTCAAGGAACCTAGCAGTGTGGCGCCTCTGGTCGCACACGACGGCTTCCTGTTACACGAAGGAAAGATTGTTGTGCCGCATGCATTTGGGCTTAGATCCCACCTTATGGAAGAAATGCATGATAGCCCGTATGCTGGACACCAAGGTGTGAACAAAACCCTGAAGTTGGTTGCCCGCCATTATTGGTGGCCGACGATGACACAGGATGTGACGCAGTACGTGACTCACTGTCACCTCTGCCAGAAGAACAAGGCAAGACATGCCAAGCCTTCGGGGCTGTTGCATCCTCTTGAGCTTCCGCATAAACCGTGGGACACGGTGACCATGGACTTCATCACCCAGTTGCCTCGCACCACAGATGGGCATGATGCCATCCTGGTGGTGGTGGACAAGCTGACGAAGATGGTCCATTTGGTGGCTACGCAGACCACGGCGACTGCTGAGCAGACAGCGAAGCTGTTTGTGGATCACATTTGGAAGCTCCACGGAGTGCCTAGGAAAGTGGTGTCTGACAGGGATCCCCTGTTTACAAGCCACTTCACTCGAGCCTTGTGTCGGATGCTTGGGACCAAGCAGGCCATGTCCACGGCGTATCATCCTCAGACGGATGGGCAGACAGAGCGTGTGAACCGTGTTCTTGAGGACATGCTTCGCATGTATGTGTCTAAGTCACAGACTGACTGGGACGAGAAGCTGTCGTGTGCTGAGTTTGCTATCAACAATGCAGAGCACTCCAGCACAGGCTTCACGCCGTTCATGTTGAACTATGGTCATCACCCGTACCTACCAGTATCGGTGTTGCCAGAGTTCAGGGTCCCGGCTGCCTCGAGCTTTGTCCAACGCATTCAGCGTTTAGTGGCAGAAGCTCGGCGCACACATCGCATTGCGACAGAACGCCAGGCACGTTACGCTAACACGAAGCGTAAGGATGTCACGTTCGCTCCAGGAGATTGGGTCCTGTTGTCGGCTAAGAACCTAAGGTTCAAAGAGGGCACACCGAAGCTGTTGCCTCGGTGGGTCGGGCCGTTCCAAATTGCCAAGTCTGTTGGAGGCAACTCCTATGAGTTAATCCTCCCGGCACGCTGGAGGATACATGACGTGTTCCATGTGTCACGGCTGGAACGATACCGCCGGGATGGCAGTGTCCAACCACCACCACCTGCTGAGGTGCTGAAGGGGGAGGACGAGTACGAGGTGGAGAAAATTCTTCACCACCGGAAGGCTCGCCGCTCGTATGAGTTCCTGGTTCGGTGGGTGGGATACTCCCCTGAACATGACACGTGGGAATCAGAGGCGAACTTGCGGAATGCCCCTGGGGCGTTGAAGGAGTATTGGGCACGGGTCAAGACGGGCTAGGACCCAGGAGACACACAAATGGCCTTGAGTCGGGCTGTTGTCACTTCGGGGGTCGTGGCATTCGATCCATATGTCCAGTCGACGGGACATCCCTCGTTAGCGGCGAAGTGGTTGCGTTGTTCAACATGTCGTCCTACTCAATAGCTCCTCCCTGTCCCTGGTTATGCCAATGGAAGGGCCCTATTCCGTTCACTGCGGACTTAGTAGCACCTCAGATAGTCTCAAGGGCATGGTGCACCCCGGGTCCTGGACTCGGTGTCTGAGAGGCTCTGCTGATGGTGGGTTGTGACTCTAGAGTAACCATGTACTCTAAGCGCTATGGTGATGGTCAGTGAAACCCCCAATAGCTTGATTAGCCAGATGGATTTCTGGTGACGGAGGTTGTACTTCCGGGAGTGCTCCGCGGGCAGTCCAAATGAGCATGGGTGTGGATTGTCGTTACCACTAGTCTGCCGGGACTAGGGTGGCGGGTGGCTGGGCAAGAGGTATGGGACTCTTGTCTGTAGGGCTCCCTGCGAAGGTGGCTGGTCAGGACGTGGTACACTCTTGATTGTAGTGCTTCCTGTGTGGGAGATGCATCCCCCTCAATCCGAGACGGCTTGAGCCTAGGTGGGGGAGGGTGTAACGTTCCGAGTGCGAAGGGTCCGTTAGGGAGCCGATCGGCATCGAGCCGATAGCGCGTGATCGGAGAGCGGGGTACGATGACCTCATTACGTAATCTGGCCAGCTTGGCTGGCGGGGTGCTATCAGACGGGTCGCACCTGTGTGAGGTCATTCTCACACGAACTTGAGATCGGCACAAGATATTACAGGCAACCCCAAAGGATTGCTCGTAGTTCGAGGCCAACTTAATGACCTCTGACAACGTCCCAGCAGGAGAAGCCATCAAAACTCGCTCCCTAAGGGGCGGGATAAGTCCTTTGATAAAAAGCTGTATAATCATTTGTGCAGGCAAAGGGTCTTGCAGGTATCTGATGAGGTTGCGAAGTCGGTCAGCGTAACTCCTTACTGGTTCTTCCTCTCTTTGAATGCATGCATCGATCCTCTGAGTGAGTGTATACTCGTCCAAACCAAATCTCTCCAAGAGGGCATCTTTACATTCCTCCCACGAATGGATCTCAAGCTCATAAGCTCGAAACCATTGATATGCATCCTCCCTGAGTGCATACTTCACCAAGCGAAGGATACGGTCTTCCGGAGGGTTGGCCACCTCCAAGTACAGCTCAAAACTTTCCATCCAATGAAACGGGTCCTCGGTAGGCCGCCCGTAAAAGCGCTCTAGCTTCACCTCATTGCGAGGGTTATCAGCGAAGTCCATGGTTGTGGTACGTTGCAGTTAATCCTCTTATGTAGCTCGTGCTGAAAGATATTTGGTCAGTGACATTAGCCCTTGATTGGCAATGGTCACAATAAGTCGCTTAAGTCGGCATATGATAGCCCGTGGACAGCCAAAAGCAGTCAAATTTTCTTTGTATGATACTGGCCCTTAAGGCGATAATCAAGATAAATTGCTTAAGAAGGCAATGATTGCCTAAGGACAGCCAAAGCCGTCAAAAATTATTGGTGTAATACGAGCCCTTCAGCCGGTAGTTACAATAAGTTTACTGGAAACGTGACTTCAGCCACGTCAGAAGTTCCGGTTCAGAGAATAGAATAGGGTATCTATGCTTAACCCTAATCTCCCTGGACGGCAAGCCAAACACGGGTGGAGCGTTGCCTGGCGTATCTGCTGCGGATAAAATTTTTGTTTGGGGGGTGCGAATTTGGATAAGGGTCGGATCGCCAGATCACCTCGGAAGGGATCAGAAGTTATCCTCAATGCCAAAGGCACCAAGGGGTACTACAGACAAGGGGTCAGAGGCAAGCCTCAATAATTTGGGTTGATTGATCAGATCGGATTACAAAGATGGGACTTTCAATGACGCACAAGCCCAGTGCGGAGCTGCCAGTGGTGCAAGCCAGATCCTCTTCGTCGGGATGGGCGCACGACACTGAGGCAAAAACTCATTTGAAACTGAGGAGGCACCCCTATTTATAGTCCTAGCGAGCCAAACGAGCGTCTCCCCAATTATGGGTGCGCATAGCGTAATACTATTACGAGAGGCAATAAATTGACAATAAATGCAAAGTATAGCTTCAGGAAACTTCTAATTAATTGATCGGAGGTGCAGGGAATGTTCGCGAGACTTCTAAAGAAGCTTCCGAGCCGATGTTCGCTCGGAGAGACAAGAGCGTGTGAGAACCTGCCTTATTACGCGTCAAATATGGCCTGAAAGTCAAAGCTGTACAACCGAATCGAGATCACCGCGTTCAAACCGAGAACCGCGATCCGGATCCGAGGAATGTCAACCGTTAGGTACGGAAACTAAAGCTGTACGAAACTGTCACAAACCGTTCGAAATTTGTTCATAAAATAAGAGAAAATAGTCAGTTAAGGCACACAGAACCACAAGGACCCAGGTTCACACCACAGATGTTCAGAAATAAAAAATATTCAGAAAACCCCCCGAGGGGGGTGTTCAACATTTAGCGCCATTAAATTTTCTCATTTTTAATATTTTTAATTAATATCTGGCCTTTTTTGGGTGTTCAAGTAAATTATAATGAACAATAATTTGCGACGGTACGGTATATATATATATATATATATATATATATATATATATATATATATATATATATATATATATATATATATATATATATATATATATATATATATATATATATATATATATATATATATATATATATATATATATATATATATATATATATATATATATATATATATATATATATATATATATATATATACCGTACCGTCGCAAAAGATTGACCCATATTTTTATTTTGACCCCCCAAAAAACCCGATTTATTAATTAAAAATAAGAAATAATCCTAAAAATAATGGCGCAAATTATTGACCCCCCCTTCGCAAGACAGTTAAAAATATTCTTAATATCCTCATATCCAAACCTACATCAGCACTGAATAACACTTAATTGGCCCAAACCTTCATCACCGAATTTTTATATGATGTCAAAGTGTCTCGAGAACTCTCCTACACCTCATAGGCGTCCGAATGCAGGAAAAAATTCCAGAAAATAATGTCTCAAAATATTGACCCCCCTCAACCGGCGGTTTATTCATAAATTTAATTTTGACCCCCCAAAAACGTTGTGGGTCAATATTTTGCGACGGTACGGTATATATATACCGTACCGTCGCAAAATATTGACCCACGACGTTTTTGGGGGGTCAAAATTAAATTTATGAATAAACCGCCGGTTGAGGGGGGTCAATATTTTGCGACATTATTTTCTGGAATTTTTTCCAGCATACGGACGCCTACGAGGTGTAGGAGAGTTCTCAAGACACTTTGACATCATATAAAAATTCGGTGATGAAGGTTTGGGCCAATTAAGTGTGATTCAGTGCTGATGTAGGTTAGGATATGAGGATATTAATAATATTTTTAACTCTCTTGAGAGGGGGGGTCAATAATTTGCGCCATTATTTTTAGGATTATTTCTTATTTTTAATTAATAAATCGGGTTTTTTGGGGGGTCAAAATAAAAATATGGGTCAATCTTTTGCGACGGTACGGTATATATATATATATATATATATATATATATATATATATATATATATATATATATATATATATATATATATATATATATATATACCGGACCGTCGCAAAATATTGACCCAGGAATGGGGGGTCAACATAAAAAATATTCCGAAATCCCGCAGGGAAGGGGAAAATAACCGGATTTTTTGGGGGGTCAAAA